>JASAND010009481.1:0-22783 GCA_030248195.1 Trissonchulus latispiculum | reverse complement strand
GTACTTCGTTCAGTTACGTATTGCTCATATCTCAAGATCAAGATTCACTCCTCCGCTGGCCCCAGGCCAGACAATGCCCAGATTATACATATTCCGATTATCCCTATTTCAGGGGGAGCGATAGCTCGCTCCCCCAAACAAAAAACTACAAAACCACATGCTGAGAAGCCACATACCTACATTCTCAGCATAGCATCCCTTCTTGAGACAATCGCTTTGAGCTGCCGCTACAACCGCTACAACAAAAATAGTAAAACTCACGTAGTAGATGCACATGCTTCGTTTGGCGGTTGGTCTCCAATTCCAGTTCGCGACTAGATACAACCGTTAAATATCAGCAACTGCGAAAGGTTGGAATTAGCGTTATAACCTATTCTCAACGTCTGGCACAAGCATTAGAGCGTTCTACTTCTAAACCAAATTTCGGCGGATCCATCCCTGCCCTGGACACTTTTTTCGCATCTTTCAATCTTGATTTCATCCTCTCACATAGCCAAGCATGCGTTTTCATTTAATCGCCGCTGCGGTTTGGGGTTGAAAACAACGGATTCGTCTAAGAAACTGAAGGGTTACAGGGTGCCAGTTGAGGATTGGCTCATAGCTGTATTTGAAACCCTACTTCCATTTTTGAACCCAATTCCTTGAAATTCCACTAAATTCAAGTTATCTCAGACCGCCTTCAAATAAGTTGTCTTCTATTATTGAGTTACAAAGACTAACAGGGTGTACGTTACATAAAACTGAATCAAAATCATAAAATCCACTGAAAAACTGTAAAACCGCTATTAGTTAAAAGTTGCATATGGCTATAAAGACTTTAACGTGATAACACTATTTGGATTATGTCAATCTGAGTCGGGGCAAATCTATTTGAAGGATTAACTTATTGACTCTGTCCACATGAAATCAGCAGTAGTCAATTTCTTTCTGGTACGAAAATTAGTAAACTTTGCCTCTGCTGCACAGAACAGAAATAAAGAGGCGTTGGTTGTAATTAAATGAAATTTCATGTTTTCAAAACCATTATATATATAGATTTTAGTCATATACAATATTGCATGCAACTTCAAATTTCAATGTTAATACGAATGTCTAATCGTAACTTTAATATTAATGCAAACATTAAGTAACTAAACAGCTAAATGCAACTTATCAACAAATCAGTTTAACAGCAGTGTTGGCAGTTGATAGTTTGATTTTGAATAATTTCAACATTAGTTGGTAGATACAAAGAATCATTCTTTTAACATTCACCCCCTCTTTATTTCTGTACTGTGCATCAGGTAAACTGGGCTGAGAGCTGGAAAGAAATTCATTCCAGCTGATTAATGCTTTAAATACAGGAAGACGCTTGTCCCTACTCAGATCAACATAAGCCCACTTTTCATAATTTACACAGTGGGCAATAAAATACGAAATTCGTAACAGAAACAAGCAATATTATTCCAGTTTTGATTTTCAAAAAACCCTGTTTGAAACTATTAAATCAATAAATTTTCTAAACGACTACATTTTCCTATATTTCTGGAGGGTTGTTGTGACAGATGAAAAGTGGAAATTTTGTAAGTGACACACTTGTCTTGGGGTCCCATGAAGCCTACTAAATATATGAACCTTTATCTTAGTAAAATCTTCAAAAAATATCTTTGATGTCAAGAAGAGGGCGGACGAAACCTTCATTACGGTTTTTAGTACCAGTACATTATTGTGAAATACGTAAAAGCTTTCACCTTCAATTCCAATCAAAAGAGCAATAGTATTCTGTCTTGCCAGCATTATTCTAGTTATAATGTTACGCCAACTAAAACGAAACAGAAATGCAATAGTGCAATGTCATACAGTATTATTATGATTATTATTATTATTACAATTATTATCGTATTATTTCTAATAATTAGAATTATTGGATGAAGCATTCTTGCACCGTTTTAAATAACAAACAAATCTAGAGGCTTAGGATATGTACAAGTAACAAATCTATATGAACACTACAACAAATGTAACAAATATTGTATATAACGAAACATTTAAACAAAAAATAAACGGTTTGAGTTTCCGGACCACTCCCAATTTCACATAACCCAATGACAGACTTCTTTAACATGTACAGACCTCTTCTTTGAAGTTATATCCTCGCAACGGCAACAGATCCCAGTTACATTTATCAACTTATATATGTTATTCCAATGTGCGATGTGCGCTTCAAATCATGGCAATACAAGAAAGTTGGTGATGGTAAAAATAATACAAAAATTGCCTGCTCAACTCAGATGTTCATCCACTTACTTTGTTATCGAAACAAGTACCGGCTTATGAGAAATAATAGTTGGCTTTCGGTAACACTCTAGTGCTCTTGTGAGAGATCTCTGGGGTTTAAAGATACATCTATTATGCACTAAAATTCCAGCAGGTTATTTAATAGCCTGCTCGAAAACATCAATCACTCGATTAATCTACAAAGTCCACAAGCCAAAATCGAGCAGAGCCATTTCCAAAAACGGTAACATCCATTTACAGTTTCATAACATATAAATCAAACCCAAGTTTTGATGTCAATCATTCCCCTACACGATCAGTACTTCATCCTATTTAATTTTAGTACTTAAATGTATTAACTCTAGTCGCTGACGACATGCAGTTAATTTGACTTGACCACATGCTCTCGACGTAGTAGTTGAAAGCGGTAATACAATACGCGAAAAAGTATACCCAGGAATTATCCTGCTAGGTGAAATCCTAGCAATGAGTCAGGTTTTCAATAGGGGCGACCTGTGTGTGTTATCGGACAGAACAGGTAATAGTTTATGAGCTATATAGATGCTATTTTGGCTTGTGGCTCCGGGAGTCCGGGGTCACGGGTCACAAAATCAATGTTAGATTGAGGACAGCCTCATATTTAGGTCACGTCAATGTAGATTCGGATCGCCAATTTGATAGGGTAATTTTAAATCTAGATTACTTACTTTTTCTCATCATAGTTTTATTTTACCACCATTGTAATATGTGAGGTCAGGGAGTTGAAGCACAGCACCACCACAAATTACGTGACGACTGGCGTAATGTAACACAATCCCTCGAGATATTGTCCAGGCGGCTCTCTTTTACCCCGGGTTTGGGAGAATATGAATTTTGAGGGGGCGCCGGACCGGCTGGCGCCTGAATCAAAGGGGGAGATTGGACTGAATAGTACACTCAAAATTACCCCGAGCTAACCTCACTAACCTATGTCAGAAGCCTCTGTATCGCGCAAACCTTAGGTGTAATTGAATAAATAAATTTATATATAGTTTGCTGTAGGAATTTAAGAAAAAACCTGTAAAAATGTAGCGAAATATTCGACAAACAGGTGTACTACAATTAACAGCAACAAAGCAACTACTCGCTCTTATAGCTGCGCTCTAATGGATGTTTCGTGTCTACGGATATCAAAATCCTATTGTGCTACAATTCATTTCTCCAGTGCAAGAACAGTCTGGAATTCAGCTTTAGAGGCAACCTTCCAAAAATTTGATTGAACTGCTGACTGACAAATACTACAATTCACTGATAAGTACTAGTCTGTCGCAGAGAACAACTAAGTGCCTTCATGCTGCTCATTAATTTCGTACGGGTATCAAAGTAACGTGTATTAGCACATGTCTTGTATAAAGAGTGTTGCGGTGCCCAGCTAAACATTGTCATAAACAAATAAACAGCAGCGTAAAACCAAACGAAAATTTTTAGTTTTGTCTTTTACGCTCTCACGGGTAGATTCCACAAAGCCTTTTACCGGATAAAACCCTTCCTGGTCTACTGTACCTGGATTTGGTAAACTGTTATCTTTGTAAACAAACAAACAAACAAACACGATATTCGCTGATTTTGAGCTGCAACAACTACTGGTGCATGAAATGGAACGGGCTACTATTGCATAGCGATTTGCAGCACAGAGTTTAGACAGTATGGCTAGTTTCATTCAATATAGCTCGATACACGAACCATGGTATCCTATGTTATGCTATCTTCATTCCCGTGTTTTTCAAAACATACACTTTTTGCCTTGCGCATACTATATGTAATGAGCTAAGATAATTCTAAGTTTAATAACTACATTAGCTATATAGTGAATGCCATTAAACAAACTTTTGCTGTTAAGCTGCATTCATAGTCGGGAAAGCAGAGAGAGACGTGCGTAGACGCGCGTCGACGCCACAGATTGTAACATTCCGTTTTAACCACTTAAAAGTAATTGTAGCGTATTTATGCTCACGATCGCATGCAGACGCTTACGTACGCACGTCGATGTCGCGTCTGCTTGCGTCTGGAACTATGAATGCACCTTTAATGTCTTTCGTTTTTCTTCAACTTATGCACATGGCTTGTACGCTTCACAGAAACAGGACGTCTTTATGCAGTAAGCATCCACAGATCCTATTCCAAATTGTGTTGCAAATCCCAGGCCAGCATCATTGCAGGGGCTGGCACAGTCTTTGTCCGAGGAGCATTGAGTTGTTACTGAAAATACAGGAAACAATTTCACAAAGTTATCAAGTCTATTAGTTGTAGGCTACAAACCTTAACAAAAACAATATAGCACAGGTTAGGTATAAAACGTTTTGGCAACAGTAAAGATTTCGGAAAAACGTACTATCTGCCCAATATCCGTAGCAGCCGTTGTCTCCGAAAGAAGTAGCATCTAAAATATAAATTCTTTTTTGAATACTCTGATGAATATTTGTAACAGCAGTGTATTTTTGTTCAGCAGAGAAAATATGCATATTAACTTCGCCTTATTTTTTGGAATATATTAAATTTTAATAATTGATTCGTGGTTTCATTTCGTCCTAAGCCATGCAGAGCTTAGCTGCCAAACTGAGACATTTACCAAATAGACACTAGGTAGCTGATGCTGACTATGTTAAAAACACAGTCCTGCAATACCACGATTCAACAAAGAAGTAATGTCGCTAATTACCCTATAGAGATCTCTAATGCAGACATTTCAAACGGAACTCTTGCTTTGCATGATGCCGCTGTATTATTGTATTAATGTTGTTAATAGCGTGCAGCGCAAGTATTACGCTGACGAGTACTCAGAGTGTGCCACTTCGCATACTCTTATGCATTATGTACTCTTGCTAATAGGTAGCGTGTGCCTCTATGCAGGCATGCTCTTTGATATCAGGTTAAAACTATGCTCTGTAATGTAATATAAATGTTATGCAATGTAATAAAAGTAATAACATGTGACTTAAGCTTTAAAACTGGTAAGTTCTACGGAATAATTATCCTATTCAACAGATTCCATGCAATAAGCGTGTAGCTTGCAGTGAGCGTTAACATGCAAATCAGGGTAGCTTACGCACCACGTTTGCTTGCAGGTTCAGTTCCCTCTGGTGGGCATAAGGCAAATGCGAAGCAGTCGCACACTTTGTTTTTTGAGCACTTCTCGACAGAAATTTCAAAGTCCACATCCTCGAAGAAATCCACAAAAGGAGCACACTTCTTTTCGCACTCAGCATTGCTTTCGCAGTTCTCCACTGAAAATATATAAAAACGATTCGGTGCATAGTAATTAGCAAGGTGGACCACGCAGCAGAAAGTATGGGAACCCATGCAGAACTTGGAAATTAATTAATCATCAGGTAGACCAGTATTAAGTAGCTCATCTTCTCACATGTGGCCTTCGTGTGTCAAGTACTACATAGTACTACATAGTCACATCCATTTTGACCTGTCTTGTTCTATGTTGACCGAAAGTTAAAGGTTGTGCGCAATTTTAGTGTGTAGCCGCCAATGTGTGCTCACCATACAGTCGGAAAAGAACAAACCTACAGACCGGCTCTAGTACCGATTCCACTACACAATTAATAAGTGCAATCACTACTGCACTGGGACGGTCCTTAACCGGCGTAGCACCACATGGACCAAAACATTTTCTTTTAAACAAACTTAGGAATACTTCAAGTGTCAGAAAGCTTTCGCAAATTGATATTGTTCCTGTTAAACAGTTGAGTTCGTACAGGTTTCTGTGAATACGAGGTCCTAATGCGGAGGCGTGTACACGTGTTTACACATATCGGTCGAAAATTAACACAAAACTGACAATTTTGAGTTCATGCTTGCTAACTTTTAAGAATTGTCTTTAACAAGTCACTAAACTTACGTTACAAATAGGTGATTTTAATCGAATGCTTTAAGCGACAGAATCTTTCCACGGAATGGTATACCCGTGTTTCATACCTGTAGGGGGAAAGTGTGCATTTCCCATCTTATCCTATGATTGTGAGAAAACATATGTACAAAGAAGTGAGCTGGTACAAATCGTTTTCGATGTCTTTCCTGAGATAACATAACAAAAATCTTAAACTTTTGTTCCAATCGCATGCATGGCTAGTATGCTTAATTGAACTAGGTCTAACCAGAGTAGATTATGAAAGGGGGATCACTTCAAAACAAAAAGAATTTAAATCCCAATTCTTACGCCGATTATAAGACGAATAATAAATTCATAATAACTGCCACTTACATCTAGCCCAGTATCCTTGAGCATAACAATCATCTTGTGTTGATACAGCTACTACAATTGAAATGAACATGACTTGTGATGGCCAGAGGTCAAAAACATGGCGGATTCTTGAGATCAGAGATAGTACCTGTTGACTTAATCTTCTTGATCCGGTGACTCGGTGACCCGTTTTTTTTAAATTCCAGATTTTAAGTGCAAAGATAGTAATGGGGAAAATTAGATTAACCGGGCTAATAGCTGGTTGCAGCTCTTGGCCCAGAGCTTACGTAACCCCGTTCCATCTCTAATGTAGTTATGTCAGCAACACAGTTTTGTTGGAAACTTAGCATTTTATTGATGTTTTAAAGACTGCCATGGAGTTGCATAAAAGGTAGTGCTACTAAATTGTCAGAGATTAGGCATTTTCAATCAAAGGGCAACAATAATGAACTAATCAAGTTGTGGAAGATTCTGTGGGACATTCAATATGTCGTTTGGCAACTTTTGATGTGCTCCAATGAACTATATATTCAAAATTGGTGTATAATTAAAATTTGGACTAAGCCAACGGCATAACCTTAACAAAACCGCGTTTTCTTTAATATTTGTGGTCAAACTATTGAGTAGAAGAGAATTATAGAAAGTCTTAGCTATTTTTAAATTAGTCACTTCATTATCTTCAAACTAATACCGAAAAAAACCAAAATTTATTAGTTCTATTAATAGTTTTGATTTTTAATACTGATGCACTTAATCAACTAATCACTAATTTATTAGTAACACCTTTTATGCGACGGGCCTCTGACCAATGCATTCTTTTTTGCCGCAGCTGGTAGTATGGATAGAGAAGCGTAAGTACAACAGCAGTGGATATGGCCCGCGGCCCCTGACAACTCTGGGTAGCTGTTGTAAGGAAGTTAAAGCTTACTCCAAAGCGTACCCCTCGTGGACAAAGAAAAACTTATCAAGTTTTGAAACTTATGGAATATTACTCAGGTGCACAGTTTGGACTATATGTCTCAGACTTTGAAGTGGACAGGCGCCAATGCAGTGTTTTGTTATAAACAATTGCCTGAATGTTTTTAAACTACCAATATGTTGAATTTTTGGACCACAAAGATATGGTAAGAGCGTGAACAATCCTTTTGAATATCCGTCAGAATAATTACAGGTATTAGTTAATTTTATATAATTGCTAAATGGGGTCTTATCTCGATTACCCCCCACCACTCGAAATCCTTAAAACTTCAGCAAATGAGCTAAAATTTGGTGTGGGTATGTTTTCGACCACACTAAGTTCAAATATCACAAAAATTTACGATTTCGCGAAATTCTGTTTTTTTTAATTTCTAAGGGGGACCAAGGGAAACCGAAAAAAGAAGATGTATATAGGGGTTTTCGGGGTCGTAGAACACGAATCTGAAGTCTGCTTTTCGATTCAGCTTTTCATTAGCTCACTATAAGCTTACATCTAAAGCTTAACTCTTTAGCTTGTACTGAGCTAACGAAAAGCTGAATCGAAGAACAGACTTCAGCTTGGTGTTCTACGACCGCGAAAACCCCTATATACATCTTTTCAGCAAAATCGAAGACAAAAAATTTTTCGGTTTTCCTTGGTCCCCCTTTGCAATCGAAAAAATCGAATTTCGCGAAATCGAAAAAGTTAGCCATATTTGATCTCAGCGTGGTCGAAAACATACCCATACCAAGTTTTAGCTCATTTGGTCAAGTTTTAAGGAGTTTTAGTGGTGGAGGGGTAATCGAGATAAGACCCGCTAAATGTTTGCGATTGTGTGAACTTGAAATTCTGAAAAATTGTGCAGTGGCATCTGAGTATATCAGAAATGTTTAGCTACATACGTTTAAAAGTCAACAACCATATGAATTTCCCATTTCCAGACTGTTTATTAAGCTTAAAATTCAGTAGAAGTGATGAACAAATAATTTGACCAGACAAAATGAATACAAATTGAATTCCCTACCTCCAACAGAAAGCAAAACCGCAATCTTCAATCCTTTCAGCATGTTTAATCTTAATGGTTATAGTTTAAATTCAACTAAAATAAAAGAAATAAATTAGATTATACAGCTAAAGTTAATAAATTGTTGGAAGTTGCTAGATGCTAACTGAGCGATTATGCGAGGGAGGCATCAACATTACTTTACCTCCAAGGAACCTTAGGCTGGCCGAAGCTTATTTTTCATAGCAGTCCATGGAGCAAGAACAGGAAGGCAAACATTGTCATTAGATAGGAAATTACCAACTTTCAAATCTATTTATAAAATGCGAAATGAATGCGATCGATGTGTGATCAATCGATGACTGATTTGTCAAAACCCATCTTGCTTTTTTGATTAGGCGCTGACAACTAAGTTTTCTCAGCTCAGGAAGGTGACTGAAGTCATAGCTGATCTAGTTGTACGAAAATGCTAAAAATACAAATTCGGGCCGCTGAGTTATAAAGATGTTTTTAGGTGATATGCGGCTGTCAACTCTAAATCCATTGAGCCTGCAAATGTGTAGTCCTACCACACAACCCATTATGACATATCAGTGATATATTAAAGCATAACTGAATTTTATTGATTTTTTATAGCGTGAATTTATCTCCGGGCTACGCACATTATTCTGACTTTATTAAACCTATTTCCAGACCTGTTTTATTCAATTTTCAAACAAAGTACCTAAAAGCTTTAGGTTTCAATAACATATAAATCAAAACTTTAATTGAAAACTACTGATCCTTACCAAAGCAAAATAGATCAGAATGCTACTATAGGCAAGCTAAGCCTGTAAAGAAACTATTACAGTTGTTGTATGTAGTAATGCCTACAGTTTTAAAAGAAAATCTTATACTAAAGAGAAGTCGTCTACATAAGCGAGTTAATAAAAATAGCTATTGTTGTTTTATAGTATTAAGCTAAGCCAAACTATATGTGTGCTACATGACAAAGCCAAACATAGGTCTTTGCGCAAATGACAGTTCGCACACCAACATTTTCCTATGTTGGTTCGCACACCAACACCCGCAGACCGTGTAGCTCAGAATCCAACAAAGCCTCAATTCAATAAACTTCTTTATTATAGCTTCCACCTCCAGTTTTTGTTGTCCGCACAATTACTAATTGTAATACAGTCATCATCTTTAACAAAACATTTTTCACTAATCCAATAGTTGAGATTATCGAAAATCCAGTAGTTATGGATAACATCGCGGTCAAAGATGAGCTTATGTAACTTGCCTAAATAGTCACAAGCGCAAGGAGCTGTATTTGTGTTTTACTCATGTGTGAACTGTTCAGGTAAACATCGTAAAGTTCACAGGATAGTAAAACAATACGAACTAGTACCCTGGTATATTTACCTATTGGTTTACCTGGTATTGACTTCAAATAGTTGCGTTCTAAGTATTAGTTAAAAAGTCTATTTTTGAAAGTAGTGCGCCACTAAGACGATTGCTTGGTAATCGTTTTAATCGCAGACCACAGAACCTAGTTCTGGCCAACTTAGTTACGTTAAGAAATAGCAAACAATTTTTTCAGTACGATATGTTGTATCAGAAGTGCAACTGTAGTTGAGTTACCCGAAATATTGGCATCTCTGTATATAGGATTGCATAACTGTTTTGCAAATAGACGTATACTTCAGCTGTGCTGAAACAAAATATACCTGCATCACCTGCAAGTTTATCAATGTTGCATAAAGTCAATGCGGAGGACTTGGCACCTGGCAGAACTAGAATCTACGATCTGCTTTCTTCCACAGTACGCTAATTCTTCAAGTCTTTCCTTTTTGCTGGGCTAAGAACTTAATTTTTTGGTATATCTTATTTGCAGAACATACCTGCATATCTACCGTATCTGTTCGATTTGTATGAAAGAATTACTAAATTCATTTCAAGACATTCAAAAAGAACACGCAATCCTGAAGGGGACAAGCTAATAGTCGAATGCAAACACACTTGAACAATACTGTGATCAAAAGACATACCGACTCCTTTAACCTACCTGTTGTACAGACGAAACTTATTCTGAAACAAACTATAAGCGTTTTTCTAGGATAATGTTTGGTTTTTTATAAAAAAGATGGCGAATACATTAAAACCAAATCAAAAATAGTTACCAATGTTTCTAATACCTTATACTAGCCTATTTCAAAGCTTTATATACTATTTGTAAACGATAAACTGACTTAGATGAGCTGAGGATTTGGCATTGATGATGTGACGACAAATAAATATTATTCATGAAATTAAAATGCTGAAGTTAATTGCAGAAAACCAGTGTTAGTGTGACCGAAACATATTTAGGAAACAGAGAACCTAAAATACGAGTTACTGTTTTATAGTAAATCATGCAAAAACTAATGGCGGGCCAGACTGTCGGCCCGGCCCGGCCCGGCTAGCGAGTTTTGGTCCGCGGGCCGGCCTGTGAACTGTCGTCTTCGGCCCTCCGCGCCGGCCTTTAGTGTGTAGGCTATAAGAAGCAAGATCAATTTTGCTCTTTACTAGAGCAAATCACGGGGCGTGCGTAACCAAACATGTTCTTTGGCTTGGGTTGTGGTTTGTAAGATAGCCAAAAGCAGTTATTTGATTTGGTTTATTTGAAAACTAGCTTTAGCTTGTAAACAATTTCAGGTGCAAATCAGAAACTTACCCCAAGAGGAATTGTTGATATTGTTATTTCCAATGTTTGGTCTCTATGATCAAAAAATTTGAGCGCTGTGTACAAATGAAACAGTATCGTTTGCTAATAAAACGTTTAGACTGTGTCCATTAATGTGCCTTCAACAATACCTTTCCAAATTCTGATTTCTTTGTCTTGATTACTTTTTGAAATTAAAGAAGAATGAGAGCAAAAATAATGTAATGGTGAGAAGCTTGAATCTAACTTTTTAGCCCAACAAAACATACAATCCTTTTGTAGGTTATGGATTACAATTTCACCAATCAAAACGTTTCAACATTTCAAAAATACCGAGGTAACCAATTCAAATAATAGTTTTGTAAAAACGGTACGGTCAGCCAACTGTACAGATTTTGTTTTTGACTGACTGGCATTCTAGTTAAGCATTCTTGATATTCCAGTACTGAAGAAATATTAGTAGCAATTATTTAATCGCATTCCCGACAATGTCGTACTGCATCCTACTTTTGATGTCTCACAACCACAGATAAAAAGCTTAAATTAAATCATGCAATTTTAAAGCACTGCAGCGAACATTCAGGCTAAAACATAATTTAGCTTTTACATAATTTACCTGCAAGGTTGCGGACATAAACAGCTTTCATGCCAATTGCCAACCATTTCCGTGATGTCACCTTGGGCTAACATACAATCCCCTGCAACACAAACTGTACTAATTTTACTATATATTTGAAAAAAAACTGTTGTCAAATATCGCTTACTACAACATTGCCTTAAACATTTCATTTCAATTCAATAAACATTTCAGTGTCAATAAAATTTCATTTAATAGTAAAAACGCTGAGAAGCAGTATATCCGTTCCGTTTACTTTAATAAACTCCGAAACTGTCATCCCTAGTTAGGAGCTTACAATAGACGTATGAGCTCGAGCAAGGATCTGCATTAGAAATATTCTTGTTAATGTAGCCAGTAATTCTTTCATCTGAGCAGTTGCAGTTGTTTAATATGTAGCTATGGTAGCATTCCATTATGCAACACTAAAGTTACAAAATATGCCACACATAAGTCTTACACACAGGTTACACAGTTTCTCATGTTAAAAAAGTAACAGAAATGCTCCGCACAAAATGGGATAATATGTGTGTTGGGCCCATGCCATCCTGTAAATTCCGGATGAGAATGGCATACAAACACAGCAACTTTTGGTAGAAGGTTCCATGCCAAAAGTTGCTCCGCTCGCGTTAGGGCTTTCATTTGATACCAAATTTGACAACTTTTGAGAAACTTTATTTTCGACCATTTGACCCTCCCACCCGACTGACCCTTCAAACGGCAGAGTAGAACCAGCCCAGCAAAATACGTACGTTGGACGGCAAAACGAATACCGGGAATGAGCTGGGCCCACCAGAAAACCCCTATAGACAAAGTTTTGAGAGGCCAGATAGAGCCTACTATGGACCTCCAGGAAGCGGTTTCCGACTTGACCCTCCAGACGGCAAAGTAGAACCAGCACAGCAAGATGGATGAGTCCTACGGCAAAAAGGACACCGGGAATCAAATGAAAGCCCTAAGTGAGCGGATCAACTTTTGACATGGAACCATCCACCAAAAGTTGCTGTGTTGGTTGTATGCCTTTCTCATCCGGAATTTAAAGGATAGACATAGGCCCAACACACATATTATCCCATTTTGTGCGGAGCATTTCTGCTACTTGTAGTTAATATATTATAATATGGCAAACTAAAGCTTGTTCTCAGTAACTAAGAACATGCGAACTCCAGCGAATTGGCAAGGATAAAATGTGCAATTGGACGATGAATCGATTTAGCATAAATAATTCAAAACTGTCTGTAAGATTCGGCAGTAATTTTTAAAAAACGTATTTCTTCGAAAATTGTCAAATTTTGACCCAAAATTCCCAAAAATGTGCTTATGCTGACTTGACCGCTAGAGACAGCTCAAAGTTTATGAACGCAAAAATGTTCATTTTGGTGCCCTCTTTCCAGCCATAACAACCAGTCCTTTGCATGAGAGAATACTAAGAGAATAATGGCAAAAAGCAAAATTTTCTTATCTTTAATGCTGGACTGGTCCCAGAATGTTAACAAATATGGAGCTTTCATCTATTTTCATAATGAATTGGAACCTGTTAGGTCAAATTTACACAAAGCGATACAGCACCTTAAAGAAGGTAGTATTTTTACATTTATGCAGTAATCGGTATTTCTCGGAAATGCGCCATGTGAGTCTTCAACACAACTGCTGTATGGCCATGGTAGTTTCTTCTCTAAGCGCTAAGATATCCACAGAGCAAAGTAAATTAACCAACCAGTTTACATAACAAAAACAACGAACAACGAAAGCATACACATAATCCTTGTTAACCTGATGTTTAAACAAAGATGATACGTGGCTAATAAGTACTTGGTGTGGCGCACGGCTTCTTAGTTATTATCTTTGGCTGTTGTACACTGCAAAAAACCTAATTTTTGGTTTCCTTTGTCTAAGTGTGTAATCGAAAAGCACGCGCTGTCAAAGCTTTCCCTGTTGTTGAGCTATGAAAACAATGGTTTTACGGATTCTATAGCGCTTCGATCAAAGGTAGTCCCATATAAACAGTAACACCAGGATCCCTTTAGCTTGGATGTACACCTGTTACTGGTGAACTTTACTTGCTGCAAAAGACATTCTAAGTGCGACAGAATTTGCAAGTTAACGAAAAATACTTACCACATTCATGCCAATGAGAACTAAGTGATTATTTGGAATAAAGTAACCTCCTAGTAACGGCACAGCATCATTAACGTGGTAGTGTATCAAGATTTTTGAACCGGCTGTTTCAGGTTGCAGAGCTATTTTGCTTGGCGGTGTTGTGTTTACCAGCAGGTAGAGTCCTACAAATTATTAATGCGTAATCATTTCTTTGGAACACATCTCCCGTTAGATCAATAATGGCTTGCACAATTTTGCGTAAAGAACAATTTCAGCACACTCAATGCGTGAGCGTCAAAGTATGTAAAAATTTACAAATAATTTCTTATTTCCTATACCAATCCAAAATCAGCAATAATCATAACATTGACAATACTTTCTGCAAAATTTGTTTGCCAATAGCTTTGTCAAAGGTTACTTTGTCCAAGGAAGCTAAGTCTAAGGATGCCGCCTAACGTATTATGTATTTTATGGTTGACAGTCTGCAACTTCATGTTGTCTACTTACAAGCTTAAGCAAATTAAACACTCTTTAACTAAATTTCGATTGATGTCGTAGTTAAACCTCAAAGCTGGAGAGTGGCTGCAGCTAATTCAATCTTAAACCGGTGTTGAGATTTACCAGGAAACTGGCGAAAGCAATCTTACTAATGTTACCCAGTGTGCCAGTGTTGTGACTTTTGCTAGTCAGAACGCTGTCTTCTAACCCTAGTCATTGCGCTGACTACTGCTACAGTTTACTCATAATCGTAAAACTAACTGGATTCCTTATCTTTTTGTTTTTATACAGATCTTTCATCTTCTCCCCTTTTTTGTGCTTATATAGGCGGGCCATTATCAGCATCATCTTGATTTTCATAATATTCAAAGTTTTCACTGTCAAACAGTTGATTCGATGAATTATCCTGGTACAGATATCTGATTTTGCAAGATCTCTGCTTCTGGCGAAGCAGAGCCCCACCTTGGCTATTGATTCTGCAGGCTGTTGCAAGGTGTCTAACTTTTTCGCAATTTCGGCAACGAGAATTCTTAAAGGGGCAGATCTTAGCAAAGTAAACCTGTTTCAGACCTGGAACATCGGAAGCAGAGCACGGAACGTGGCATTGCGTGTGTTGTGAATTTCAGGTGACGTCTTTGAGCTGGCTTCGGTATGTTTAGAGGACATCAGCTTGCTCTCTTGCTTGCGCTATACCTGACGCGATCGTGGTTGCCCTATCCAGAGCCAACCCGTCTTCCACGAACAATCTTTGCTGAATTCTGCCATTATTCAGTCCACAGACGAAACGATCCCTTATCATGTCGTCCATAGAGTTTCCGTACTGACAAAACTTCGCTCTGTCCCTGAGTTCTGCGAGAAACTTCTTCAAGGGCTGATGTTCATCTTGAACCGTCTGATTGAACTTAAATCGTTCAGAAATCAGAAGTCTCCTTGGCTGAACGTGGTTTTGCAAGAGTTGATTTAGGTAATTTAGCTTAGATCTAGGCTTCGTTTATTTGGTGGTCCTCGTGGTGCTAAGGGTTACCATATATGGTTATATGATTCTAGTGAAGAATGAACTATGACATAGCCTCAGGTTAGAAGGCAGCCGGCGAACTGCCTTTATAACTTTATTTATAAACATAAGTTAAATGAATTGCACCTAACCTTGGCTCTGACCAGCTTCCAGCGAAAAATTTCCAAAGTTCATTGTATAACATTCGCCTTGAGTAGCCTCCATACGATAAGAAAACATACTGCTAGAACACAATATATTCAGAAAACTAAGGTGAAAATACAGATTTAAATAAATTCAACCTAAATTCGGACCCTGAAATGCAATCCAAAGGAGAAATTACCACTAAGAAACCAGTTCAAATCCGTTGCATGAACAAATATGCTGACATCATGAACTCAAACGCATTAGTCTTAAACATTAATGGAGTGGTTGGTATTGCTAATTTGGTTGTTTCTTGGACAAAACGTACTTAGCTCAACAATCGTCAGAGACTCAAAATTTCAAATTTGCGTAACTCAACGTGTTTGCTGAAAAGCAACTCTGCCGCCAATCAGACATCCTCACATACTTATTGCTATTCCTGATACTGTAAGTTTGGTTACGCTCCACAAAGCACAGACAAGCTAGTAAATAAAATCACAAAATTCTTCAGCACATTAACGAGAAATATCCGAGCACGGATTCAATTTGTCAAGTCCCTGATCTAGAGAGCTAAAGCTTGAAGGAAATTCTCCGGTGTAGGGAACTAAAGCTTGAAGGAATAGTCAATTGATTAACATTGACTTGCCCAATATTTCCCTCGTGACGAATGTTTAATCTAAAGTGTGTTTGTTTACTTATACTTTGCAGTAAAATGCATACGTAGTAGGAATCTGTTTAGCTTACCTTGGACAAGTATTCCTCTTCAGTAAACAGTTTATCAGAAATCTATTTGCCATGTCCAATCCAAGCAGTTTTCCGAAAGGTTGATCCGGAATCATATTCAAAGCTTCAATGAAAAGCTTCGTATAAGTTCTAAGATACGTTTGATCTTGTGCCATTGACGAATTTTCTAAATCATGAAATGCTGCCACATGAATTCTTGATCTGACCTGAAGAGAATTAGAGCTGCTTTTGAATACGGACTGCAGCCACATATTCAAGCTAATCTAAATGGTATGGTTAAGCAGTTGACGTTGTCGTAGACACTTGCTATGAAGAGCAGCAGGTGCACTGATATTCATGGTGCTTGTATTTAAGAATAATGGTGGTCCATTTTTGTGATTCAGTTATTGCTACACGAGACTTAGCTGAAGTATCTTTTGGCTTTCTGAACTGCATCCTTGTATTTAAACTGACACAACAGGTCAGTTAGTCTGGACATTGCTTAAACTGTCATTAAACAAAACTTACAATGTTTTTGAAGTAGTCATCAATGGCATCTACTGACAAACTTAGAAGTAGTTCAATAGCGTTTTCTGCGACTTCTATGAAGTTCAATCCCAAATCTAAATCTTTGAGTTCCATTGCCGACCTTTCTCGAATCCGCAATTGCGTAGCTTCTTTCTCTGCAAAAACATGCATCTTTATGGTTTGTAGATGATGAGATACGTGCCATTATTTGACTTAAGCTACCTATTATATCCTACACCCTACGAATTGTAAAAATGTTTATCTATTTTAGTTAGTTTTTGCACAGTCTATAGTAAAATTACATGTGTATACGAGATGCAATACAACCTAATCAGTTGATGTGCTAAAATTAGTTTGTCAGTAAAACCACAATACGGATATGCTCAAGAGTCGTGCTCAGAATTTTCCCATATGTGAATTCTGTATACGTCTTGAAGTAGTCTTTTTGATGCAAGAAATACGTATATTCGTTTGTATAAGCATTAAATTTTTATCGGACCTTCTGATATTCTTATCAAAGCTGACATGCCGCTGGCCGCTAAACCACTACTGTACAGTAACATAGATATTACATGCAGTGCCTTCGAGCCTATATAAACAGACTTTGCAGCAAACGCTGTTTTAATAAAATGCTAGCTGCAAAAAGCATAGACATGTAAAAATTTTATGTAAATTTTCAAACCACAGATTCGTGTGTACGATTTAATAGACAACGTTGTAAAATGTCCGTATGCACATTTTACATTTGACCACACACTAAGCTAATCTAATGTGGTAGCTTTTTTGAAAACTTATTCTAAGTATACGAATCAAATTAAATTGAAATTCAATGAAACCTTTCCTGTAACTTGTTACATCATTGTCACACTCTCCGTACTCCGCATTAAAACACGACATTTCCGTTTGGTGCAGAATTTACCAATTTTCAATTATTGAGAAATGGCTGCATAGCCATGCTTCCATCGCATTGAAGGATCTGGTTAGGCTCTACGTTATTGCTTTTGTCTGCAACTTTCTAGCTATTTTCTGACGTGACATATTGATTTTCGTGTTTTGGAGTCTAAACACGAATGTTTTTTCTGAAAATCGAAATTCGAAAATTTTCGAATTAGATTAGAAAAAATTAGGTTTTTGTGCTTTGGCGTCTAAACACGAATGTTTTTTTTTCTGAAATTTGAAAAAATTCGAAAAATCTTTAGAAGTATGCTTCCTCTCAAATCTGCATGTCCTTGAGCGAAACATTTTCAAAACGTATTGGCTAACCTGAAGCTGGACTCATGTACCTGTTACCACACATGGAGCGTTAGGGTCGTCTTGAATTTGACATATTAGTGTCGTATGGGCACAGTCACAGTCCAGGTTCGGTATCTTTGTTTCAAAGTAAACATTTGTACGTGGACATATTGTATCATTCGATTTATCCCTGATATAATGGAAGGCATTTTCATGAAGAATAAAATACCTGAAATAATAGACTCTATGTTGGGCTTGTAGTTGATCTTCAGGCTTCCTTTCTGCTGATGGGTCAGACACGGTATTCTTTAAGCAGTGTTGCAGAAAGGAAGTAGACGATGAGAAAAACTATTCTGATTTCACACAAATCTTCGTGGTGTCATCGTACGACTGCTTTAGTGTATACTTTGCTTGTTGTGTACCCCCAATGTATAATCCTAGATGGTAGGTGCCACAGGAGTATTGTCACTTCGTACGTACGTTTTTATAGTAGAGCTGTTTGCTTGGAACCTGTTAATCGAGCCTGCCTTCACAGTATATAATTATGCTGAGGGACTGAAGTCCTTTAACGTCCACTGGAAGTGGTAATCCTCGTCTAGTATGGACCGTAACAAGCACAACAAGACTGAACTAATTACACAACTATACTCAAAGACGGACAACAACTTATGGATCTTGCGCTTCCATTTATAGATTTGATAAAATATTTTAAAACTCACCTTAAAATACAAGGGGAATTTGAAACAGCAACGAGCAGTTCCCCATACAGAGCAACATTCAGTGCAACTTCGGCGTACTCAAATAACATCATTGAATCCCTTCCATATATGGAACCGTTCTCTCTATAATTGAAGCACAAAGCCCACTCTTTCTCTATCAGAACTAACATTATTGATAACATAGTTGTGCTTTCAAAGCAAAATACACAGTACTCGTTAAGTCATATTCGTCAAATCTTACTCACACTATATTCGTTAAAAAATCAACATATTGATTCGCATCAATGAACAACGGCAAATGCGAGTCTTTGTGCAATTTCTGGCAAGTCATTTCCATCAAATCATGTTGGAAGCATCTAAATCAACAAGTTCAATTCAAGCTTTGCGAACATCTTCCAAGCGTAATGCATCAAGCACAAGAGAAAATAGTTCGATATTTGCTTTAAAATTTCTTCAAAAAGTGAAAGTATGCCTATTTTATGTTTTAATGACAACTGTTAAATAATGCTTGCTTTACCCGGAAAGCTAAGCCGACCCAGACGACTTCAGCAGCAAAACTTTAAATTTTCTTGTATTCATTGTCGTCTTAGCTGTAAAATTTGTCAAATCCCAAGTTTATATCTTGGACAGACGAACTGACAAAACTAAAGTTAACATTCAAAAGTAACTTAATTGGAATTTAAATTTAACGCAAAGGCATTCTATCTCAAAATTTTATCATTTTTTTCGTAAATGCCGAAGACACGGCGATTTGACTACAAGGGACGTGGCTGCGCAAACTTGTTTCCTGTTGCATAAGTAAAACTCGTGAATTGGCATTCATAATTTTTGTTCTGAAGACAAAACACAGGTATTGCATAGGTCCCCAATGGAATTACGCAGGTATTGCTTATGGTCCAAATTTTCAAGGCTGCTATAACATCACGTAAGTTTAGCACACATCACATAACTAATACATTGCTTACAAGAATCTGTGATTGTGAGGAATTGCATAACAAGCTCTGTCGGATCTATGCCAATTGTTAGGGCACATGGAATCTCCTAGAATATTTCATTAAGTATGCATTCATAGTCTTTGAATGCATTCATTCTCGAAAACTTTGAAGTCAACATATTATTCAATCACAAAGATAAGCATACCTATATTCATTTTACGTACATCCAGGTTTCCAATTTCCAAAAAATATCAGTGATAGCTAGCATGCACAGTAGATTTGCTTTAGACGTGTCCGCTAAGCTGTAGAGTGTGGATGTGATAAATACTGGTAAACACCATCGTGCCACATTTTTCAAATCAAACGTTCAGATTTTGAAGGCATAACTGGAAAAATGTTAAATTCTTCGGGTTCGTGTAATGGGCCCATTTAAATTCGAGACACCCAGCAGTTCTTTTAACTACGAAGAACTGATAAGACAGCCTGCTTCATCAGCCTGTTTGAGACCAATTGGGCACAGAAACATGCACTAATACTTGCAAACTGTGACAGCTTATGGTATGCTTTATAATCCTTCAAAGGGAACTTCAAACGCTTGCTGTCAAAAATTGAAAAATATGTCTTGCTTTGCGAGGGCCCGTTCTTCCCAGCTCTTACTTGTGTCGATCAATAAGCAAAAGAACATTAGAACTATACTCGAGGATCTTAATTATCATAATTTTTCAATACCACTGACAGTCTAATAACTTGAAGAATATACAAAAAATATGTTCTAGCCGAATAGCGGGTAGAATCTGTGAGTATGATTTGTATGTACTATTGTGCAAACTATTGCCTTTGGAATCTTTATGAGTCCAATCTGCACTCAGAATCCGTGATTGGAGTTTCTCTTTATAGGCATTTGTTTCATTGACGGCAGTTGCTCTGGTTATGTCAGCCATACTGTCAAAGGCTCGTCTGGTTTCAACCTAAAATAGTGAGCTGTTATTTAATAGGACTTACTTTAACACACTGTGGATAAATCCTTCGGTATTTGTCTTGCTTACCTACCTTTCAACTTTTTAAGACAATCTTACCATAAATGGGCAAAGCTAACCCTTCAACAAGTTAGTCAAATATTATCAAAGATCTAAAGATTTTAAAATACAAAATCACCTGTAGGAAGATGGTACAAAACGCTAAAATTTGTTTGAAAATATAATGTAAAAAAATATTTTTACGTGGTTTTAGCCAGAAAAAGTTAACAGTTTGTCCTTGTCTACAAACCAGGCTCTGAGATTGTTTAACAGCTCTTAATAAGTCGTCAAGAAGACAAACTTACAAACAGTTTTCCTAAAGGAGAAACCATGAAACCGGTTTGGAAGAACGGGTTATAACTGCAAACCGTAACAAAGGGGAAATCCACGTTATGTTCAAACTAAAACAAATTACATTTATAACACCAAGAGTACATAATAAAATAACAGTGGCAAACTATTATACTACCATGTACTGAACATGCTAGGCATTAACTCGGGACTCCCCCTTCGGTCTTATCTCGATTACCCCCACCACTCAAATTTTTTAAAACTTGACCAATTTTGCTAAAATTTGTTATGGGTATGTTTCCGACCACCAAGCTCAGTCAAATATCCAGAAAATTTTGGATTTCGCGAAATTCAATTGTTTGGGATTCGCAAGGGGGAATCATGAGGAACCGAAAAATTTTTGTCTTCGATTTTGCTCAAAAGCTGTACATAGGGGTTTTCGGCATCGTTGAACACGAATCTAAAGTCTGTTTTTTCGATTCGGCTTTTTGTTAGCTCAGTATACGCCAAAGATTTAAGCTTAAGATTTAAGCTTATATACACTGAACGAAGCTATACGAAAAGCTGAATCGAAAAGCGTACTTCTGATTCGTATTCTACGACCGCGAAAACCTCTATATACATCTTTTCAGCAAATTCGAAGACAAAAATTTTTCGGTTTCCCTTAGTCCAACCTTAGAAATCGAAAAAAAATCGAATTTCGTGAAATCAAAACATTTTGCGATATTTGAACTCTGCGTAATCGAATACATACTAGCTCAATCGGTCAAGATTTGAGAATTTTGAGTGGTGGGGGGTAATCGAGACAAAACCCGAGGCTGCAAAATTGTATTGTTTAAATTCTTTCATATAAAAGTGTGTCTGCTCGCTGATTCGTTAATCAGCCCTAAGGTTACGGTAGCTTTTTTATTAGCAATTTTAAGTAATTTAATAATTAAAACTTTAATTTTGGTCAATACAATTGAAAACTTATTTTAGAACTTTGTAGCATTTGCTGCATTTTCCAATGATCCAAAAAATTACAACAATTAGTGCGAATGTTGTTTCATGCAACAATTGTTACATCATTGCAAAGAGCAGACAAATGCTACAGAGCATATGGAAATAGTTTTTATTGCATTGACCATGCATCAATTGAATTATCAGCGATTTGGTTACACATTTGGTACTGATCCATATCTTTTATTTGTTCGTGCTACTGCTGCTGTATGTCGACTCCAGAAATGGTCATGAAATTTGTGATTTGAGCTGATGGGAAATCAGATTACTTAGCATAAAGTCAGTATAGTTAGTGGCAATAGCAAAGCAGTGTACACGCAGGTTAATTCTTGTTGTCTTATGAAGAGATTGATATCTTGTTTGTGTGTATGTACATAAAGATAACTGGGCGTGGCACATATGCTTAATGGTATGCTTATAGTGATATATGTGTTTTCAGGAGCATTTAACAGCGGCTTTGTTATCATTAAAACTGCATTATTTGTGTGGTATGGTGCTGATTTGTTGGTAGTTTTTCACATACCTTAATGTCAACTCTAATTGGCAATGAAAGGATGTCGCGGAGCAGAGTTCCAGAATACCAGCACAGAAGGATTATTGATATCGAATAGCATCGAAATATGAAGTACTGCACAGCCAACCGCATCCTAAATTAGAACAAAGCTGATAAGTTTTGTCGGTCTGATATCCTGATGTCACAAGTTTCAGGTCATTGTAGCTGGTAACCACGAAAACATGTAAACCCATTATTGCTTTAGCTGTTTGCACTTTTTCATGTTTCAAATCTTCTAAATCGTTAAAATGTGATATGTTTTTGATGAATACAGTATTATTCATCTTGTCTGTGCTTATTTAG
>JASAND010009480.1:0-19932 GCA_030248195.1 Trissonchulus latispiculum | reverse complement strand
TACAGATGTGGTTGTCTGACCGGTCTCCGTCCCGAGTTCAGCCCCGTATTGAAACCCTGTAGAGCCTGGATAGCGTGCCTTAGGGGGGGACTACAGCGGGAGGTGCCCTGAATTTCCGATTGGCCTACATTTTGGCGATTTAAGCATAGAGTAGGGTCAAAAAATACCGGGTACTCAGATCTTAGCTTCATAGCCGTCCTGTTTATGTAGTCCCGCTGACCCACTTTTCCACTAACTACCAACATAATTAAAAACTCTCTGCTGGCTGCAAAACCCTAGCTACACCATTGCCAATTATGTGATTTGGCACATGTGCCCGTATCTGCAGATAAATCCAGACGTTCAAAAATCTTATCTGCATCTGCAAAGGAAATTCTCCACAACGTGCTGAAATTTCGGAAAAATTTAAAAATGTTTTGGCTAACGAAAGGAAAAGTTTATTACTTTCGTGTGAGCTATAAGGCGGTAGTTTGGCATGAAAGGAGGCCCTATAGGAAGACTCATTTGTGCCAAATGGCAAGAAATTCTGCCGCGCGGTGAAAATTTTTTATGTAAACTTTAATCTTCAAAAACTGGCGAAACCACCATTTTTAGTCAGTCGGATCCTGTAAAAAGGCTTTCTGTAGCCATAGAAGTCCCAAACTTTCACTAATCGAGCTAAAATCGTTTGCGGGTATTTCCACCACGCTGAGTTCAAATATCTCAAAAAACTTTAATTTCAGAAATTTGATTTTTCGATTTCTAGGGGTACCATTTCCCAAAAAAATCGATTTTGTCAATTTTTCGGAAGATTAAAGTTGACAAAAAATGTTTTGAGATAGCAGAGTTGCTTGCCATTTGGCACAAAGGAGTACTCCTATAGGGCCTCTGTATATGCCAAATTTTAGCCCAATAGCTCGCACCAGCAACAAAATTTTGCTTTCGTTAGCCAAAATTTTTTAAATTTTTTGCCGAAACTTCAACTTTGAAGAGTAATTCCCTTAGATGCAGATAAGATAGATGCGTCTAGTGTTTTTCTGCAAATTGGGGCACATGTGCCAAATCACATGGCAAAAAATAACCTTGAAACTATGGTCTTGCAGCGGTTGAGATTTTTAATTATTTATATTGGTAGTTGTGTAGGGGGCGTCGGGAACATCGCCCACGACAGCTACGCATGGATGGAAGCTAAGAACCAACAACCAAGTATTTGTACCACACCAATGCTCTATAACTTCGCCAAAAATAGGCCAATAGGATAAAGTCGGGGGCAAGTAGATTTTCCAGTAGCCCCCCTTAAGTCGGCAAAAACGAAATAAATGGCTCTTATCCTTACTGAAATAATTACAGTTTATCCCTAAACGTATTGGAGTTTTCCGAGATTAGCCTAACTACATTCTCCTGGTCGGTCTGAGTACGGAGTTTTCTGAGATTACCAACATTTGCGGTTGGAGCCAATCGAAACACTCAAAAACCTAACGTGTGGTTACTGACAGCTGACTAACTGTTGCAATGTTTCCTCCGGATCGGTTTCCACTAACTGACAAATGACGTTTATGAACTTTTGGATTTTTCAAATTTTTGGTCTTTCAACACTCGGTGAATTTTTTGTAACGGCCGCTCTCTGCCGGCAAAATATTTGGGAGCGGCCGTCCCCACCTAATGACCCCCTCGTTTTTGTAATATTACCAGGCTGCTTCAGTTACGTTATTAAACTATTGAAGGTCTTCACTATGACCCCAATTTGTGTCGCAACAAACGGGAAGATTCACGAATCAGCATCTTTTTTGATGTTCCTCAGTTAGCAGATGTTCCTCAATTTTGCCAACGTTAGGTTGGAAAAATTGGCGAAGACTCCTCATAGTGAAAATTGGTTTAGAACGTAAAAAATATCAAAATAATTATAATAATAATAAATAATAACAACAAAAATTTCGTTTCGTTAGACAAAATTTTTTAAATTTTTGCCAAACTTCAACTTTGAAGAGTAATTCCCTTAGATGCAGATAAGATAGATGCGTCTGGTGTTTTTCTGCAAATTGGGGCACATGTGCCAAATCACATTGGCAAATGACAACCTTGAAACTATGGTCTTGCAGCCAGTTGAGATTTTTAATTAATTATATTGGTAGTTGCAGGATATTGGTAACTTTTGTAACTCATTGGTTTATTGGAGTCTCGGCAACTACGTTTAGATAATATAAATGATTAGAATGTGTTAATAGTACAGTTGTCTCAATTCTACTGTTCGACTTGGACAGGCTATTTTAGGCATACACAGAAACAATTTTGAAACTTGGATTTCTCGAAGTGTTGGGAAAGCTGCTGAAAACGAAATGGATGAGGGATCAAAAGAAATCTTTCCAAGACCGTTTTTCCAAAACTGAAAGAAGAAAGAAGCTCTATTTGAGAAAGATCTAAAAAATTTTATTGAAAAAATAAAACTCCCGTCAATTGTTGGCAAAATGTTATCAAAAGCGTGTCTAACTGGCCAGAAATTTCTCCTCTTTTTTGAATCACTTTGCAATTTTTAGCATTGAAAAGACAATACTCCAGGTTGTGTAGTTACGGATTATATCACGGCTGACCTAGTTCAGAAGAGCGGCCGGCTTGATCTCTGAGGTATCACGTGGCCTTGTCGTGTTGGCGGTCGGCGACGGACGGCCAACAATTCTCTCTACTTGCCATAAGCTTTGAAGTTTTTGGAGTACACTCTGTACTGTTGAAGCTGGTGCTAGTAAAGTATCATCCAAACTATGTAGTAGTCGAAATGAAGTCCTCTTAACCACTTCCCGTATTTTATTTCTCCTGAAAGTGTGAGGTGTAAACGGAAAAAACCGGAGTACGAATATTTCGAGTCAAGGTCTCCAATTTTCGTCAAGATAAAAACCGGTCGGCAACAAAATTTGTTACAAACTTTGCTGCGACGGGCCGAAATATTTATCCAGTATTGTTGGCTACGGTCAGACAAGCTGGCTGACAATTCGGCCGAATCTACTGCTGGTTGACTAAATCGGGCCGATATGTGGATATCTTGATAAAGTATGCATAATGAAAACATGGTCTTTCTTATCAGAGCAAAATTATCCTTGAAAGTTGAAAAGGTTGACCACCCAACAAATTATACCGTTGTCCCTTTTCTAACGGTTCTGGTACGCACACGCGTGACTTGCTGACTACGAAAATTGATCGGGTAATTTGTACCCACATAGACTGAAACAAGATATTAGAGCGAAATTCTGCGTCTATCGTCTCTTGTAGAGCTCTTCAATAATGATCTTGACCTGTGTTGAATGTACAGGGAAACGGTAGCAGGATTATTTGTAGTCATCGTCAGCTTCAAACAACAACATTTTAAGTTTCTTACTGAATCTAGAGTCAGAAAAGTCACCTAAACAGGCACACACAGACTGTCCAGTCCCTACTCAGGTAAAAGACAAACTTAGGTTGGACATTTTCTGTCGGCTTCCTTTTGATTCTTAATAAAAATAGAAATTTTCTTTGAAATTTCTAAAATATAGTCAAATGATATCATCTCGATGGCTAATATAAAGTTGAACAGCTTTTATTGCAAATGTGTGCATACTTGCAAAGTTAGATCAAGCTAAAGTTTGAGGGCACAGTTAGCTGAGCAAGGTTTAGTTCACGATTGAAGATAGCATTGCGACGACTGGCTGACTAGTACGGAGCTGTTTCAGTACTGAAGCATTAGCCAACCAACAGTATTAGTCTGGCTACATTGGTCAACCCCAAAGTTCGCTGCCGATCTGTTTCCACATGATGCTGGAAGGCAAATAGCAGAGATTTAAAGTTTTCAAACGTTAAACCTGAGGATATCTGTCACAGTCTGATTTCAAACTACGCATAATTTTTGTCTTGTTTCTGAGAACATATGTAACTAGGGGTTGTTTGCGAAAATGAGCGAAATTTGATCGACGTGCTGACACTGTAGTGACAAAAGCAGCGTGGTGCGTCAATTTTGTGCCAGCTTCGAACTTTAGAACCCAAGCATAGATCGACAATTTCTTTGATGTGTCTAATTGGGGAGGGGTGAGCCGTTAGGGAACAGACAGCAGAGAGCATTTCTAGTGGCATACTCTGGTCATTGTGTACTCTTGGTGATTTCAAGAGTACATAATGATAAGAGTATGCCACTAGCCAAGCTCTCTCTTATCAGAGCAAAAACGATGCTTCGACTCGCTAACGGCCCACCTCCCTCCCCGCAAATCAGAACCTAGAAGGCCCCCCCCCCGCAAATTGGTACCTAGTGAGGAAACGCGGGTACGCTCACTCGCTCTATGTTTATATGCTTAAGCTCGACAACAAGCAGTGTGTGAGCAGGAATTTTGTACCCGCGCTTCGAGACTTTGTGACACAAACAGTGCACGAAATTCTTCGAAGCGATGGGTCTAATTTGCGGGGTGGAGCATAGTTTTCGAGCGAGAGCACTGTCTACGATAACATAGTGTGCCTAGCGGCACACTCTTATATTATGTACTCTTGGTGATATTATCTGACTCACCAGGAGTAACTGGAAGCAAACATTTTCAAAGGCACCAAGTTTAGGATAAAGCTTGGGAGTTTCGCGTTCTCATCCTTTATTTTGCAATTTTTGCAATCGGTGTTAAAAAGTGAAAGCTATGAAAATGCATTTTTGGAAGCGTGTTTTCTAGGTCCGAAAGTGCTATTCCCCCTTCTCGCCCTTATTCCACCCTCCATCCATGTCAAAATAGCCCTTCCCCCAATTTCGACTCAACCCACACATCCCAGAAACACAAGAACAGCACAAAAGGTAGTAAGGTAGTTTTACTTCCCCGGCGAGACTTAGGCGAGGCGTGACTTACTTATTTCCAGCGCCAGCCGCTCATGGATCCGCAGCTGGCGCCGTTCTGGCTGGAGTCGAGGACGGGGCAAGAGCGCTGCCTCCACCATCGCCCCAGCCGCCGGTCCTGGTCCTCCCGGAGGGGCCATCTCCTCATCCACTTCCATCGGCTCCGGGACGGGCCCCTCCGGCTGTGGCTGCGGCTCCGGCTGTGGCTGCGGCTGCGGCTCCGGTGGTTCAGGCTGGCGGGCTGGTGAGGGAGGGGCGACCGGGCGCTCCATTCTGCGCCGCTGAAACAAACAGAAAACGATTATGCAAATTAGGAGAAAACCATGACATTAAAGAGGGATCATAGCAAATTAATACAGAAAGAGTGTAAGCAAAAATATGATAGGCAAATGCAGAGTTGGACGGTGTGTCGTTTACTCAAACATCATTGTCCTAAACGTGTCTGTTCGCCGCGGAACCCCATCGTTTCTGGCTACGCTTAACATCTGTGATTGCAATGTAATTTCGGGTTGCAAACCAAGTCTCGACTGGTTACTGAAACACATTGGGGGAAAAACAAAGGGTTATTTTGACATGGATGGAGGGTGGAATAAAGGGCTTATGGTTTGTCCCACTCCTGTATATTTCAATTGGGCTAGACCGTGGGAATCGACCGCAGGGGCGCGAGCTCCGGGCCGTGCGCGGGGGGTGCCGGCGGAGGCTTGGAGTGACGGCCCGAGCCTTCCGGCCTGATCGGGGCGGGCGGGGACCTGAGAAGGCGGACCGATCCGATCCTGGAGTGGCGTCAGGATGACCGAGGATCGGCGTCCTCTTCCGGCAGATGACAGAGATGACAGACGATGTCATTAACGGGGACCCGGAGGTGATCCTGGACTGGGTCGATCTCATGGCGGGCTGGTCCTCCGGTGCCCCTTCGGGTGGGGAGGAAGACATCGGGGGCCGGGCCGGGCTCCTGGTGATCCATGGGGACCGACTCCTCCGTTGGGGCCCGTCGCCGAGTACCCGGGATCCGAGGATCCTCTGACGAGATCCGAAGGCTGATGGTCTGAAACAGGAAAACATACAGTCAATATATATATAGCAGATAGGTATGGAGGCAGGAATGAATGACCGAAGGCGAAGCAGATGTGTCACTACAGCACCTGTGACCTGAAAAGTTCGAGGTCCCGGGTGGGGTCAGATCCACAGCGTTTGGCTGACTAGGCTGCGAAGAGAAGTGTTGAAATGAAGGCATATTATTCAGTTTAAACATTAGCATTCACATCAATTTAATTCAATGATCACACTTTTATGTATTGACTCAATTTCCGTTGCCATAACTCAATTTTTTTCAGTCTGACTGAAACAGTATACATGCCGGCTTTCACGTGAACACATTGGATTGCATAGATTGCAACTAATAACTCGACTGCGGGAGAATAGCGAAACTCCAGTGCTGTCACTCAGTATGGTTAGTTTGGTATTATTACATGAATGCGATGGGCTCTGAGATTTTCGACTTTCGCTTTGACTTGTATAAGCTGATACGGCCCATCATGATGCACAAACAGTTTGCATGTTATGTTATCGTCATGCTCTCAAACAATAGAAACTGAAGGAACCGATTTCGGTCTCAGATGCAGTCGGCCGTCCAACATAATTCCAGTTTCAATTTCAATGAAACTAGTATATATAGTTTCAGTTTTAGTTTCAGGTTTAGTCGGAGGCTCAAAATGATTTGAGTTTCAGTTTCAGGTTTATCCTAAACCAGTTTCAGGTGCCAGTTACACCACTCATGCTGTGTACCACTCATATAATTTTATCATCCTCAATAATATAATATGCACTATATACATATAAGAAGAAGAGTAAGCCTAACATTGCCAGTTACTACCTGGAAGCTTCTGGCCCGATAATACGTGCCGGAAAACCGGTCAGCCAGCTAGATTCGGAGGAGGCCAGACCAGGTCCGTTCGGCCGAGCTGGTAAACTAGCCGGCCGGTCACCTTAAGACTACCCAAAAAACCCGTATATAATATTACAGGGTTTCTTATGAATGTTAAATGCCCCCGCTGGGCATACAAATCTATGTTATCAGAGCAAAAACTATGCTCTGCTCGCTAACTGACCCACCCCGCAAATTGAACCCATCACTTCAAAGAATTTCGTGCACTGTTTGTGTTCTAAAGCTCGAAGCGGGCACAAAATTCGCTAACACACTGCTTGTTGTCGAGCTTAAGCACATAAACATAGAGCGAGTGAGCGTACCCCCGTTTCCACTAGGTACTAATTTGCGGGGGGGGGTCACTAGGGTCTGATTTGCGGGGGGAGGGGGTGGGCCGTTAGCGAGCAGAGCATCGTTTTTGCTCTGATAAGAGAGAGCTTGGCTAGTGGCATACTCTTATCATTATGTACTCTTGAAATCACCAAGAGTACACAATGACCAGAGTATGCCACTAGAAATGCTCTCTGCTGTCTGTTCCCTAACGGCTCACCCCTCCCCAATTAGACACATCAAAGAAATTGTCGCTCTATGCTTGGGTTCTAAAGCTCGAAGCTGGCACAAAATTCACGCACACGCTGCTTTTGTCACTACAGTGTCAACGTCGATCAAATTTCGCTCATTTTCGCAAACAATTTAGTTACATATGTTCTCAGAAACAAGACAAAAATTATACGTAGTTCGAAATCAGACTGTGACAGATATCTTCAGGTTTAACGTTTGAAAACTTTAAATCTCTGCTATTTGCCTTCCAACATCATGTGGAAACAGAACGGCAGCGAACTTTGGGGTTGACTAATGTGGCCAGTTAATACTGTTGGTTGGCTAATGCTTCAGTACTGAAACAGCTCCGGTATAGCCAGCCAGTCGTCGCAATGCTATCTTCAATCGTGAACTAAACCTTGCTCAGCTAACTGTGCCCTCAAACTTTAGCTTGATCTAACTTGCAAGTATGCACTACATTTCAGACACATTAGAAAAGCTGTTCAACTTATAATTAGCCATCGAATGATATCGATTTGACTATATTTTGGAAATTTCAAAAATTTTCTATTTTGACTCATAAGAGATCAAAGGAGCCGACAAAAATGTCCAACCTCAAAGCATTTGCTTTTACCATGACGTAGGGCAGACATGGACAGTCTTGTGTGTGCCTGTTTAGGTGACTTTCTGATAGATTACAAGTAAGAAATTCTTAAAATAATGTTGTTGTTTGAGCAGGTGACAGACTACAAATAACTGCTACTACCGTTTCCTGTACATTCAACACAGGTCAAGATCATTATTGAAGAGCTCTACAGAACGATAGACGCAAATTTCGCTCTAATCTTGTTTCGAGTACCCATGGGGAGTACAAAATATGTGAAAATGAGCAAACCCGCTCGTAGTCGCACGTAAGTGAGCGTGCCGGCGTTTCGACCAGATACTGCTTTGCGTACGGGGACAACGGTATAATTTGTTGGGAGGTCAACCGTTTGCGAACAGAGTATAGAATTTTGCTCTGATAAGAAAGAGCATGTCTTCGTCTTGTCATTATGCATACTCTTATCATAAGATATCCTATCACATATCGGCCTGATTTAGTCAACCGGCCAGGTCTGGACCGACGGCCGGTCAGCCAGTTTGTCACCGACCGGCCAACAACACTGGATAAATATTTCGGCCCGTACGCCCAGCAAAGTTTGTAACAAATTTTGTTGTGACCGGTTTTTATTTTGACGAAAATTGGAGACCTTGACCGACAGAAATATTCGACGGTTTCCGTTTTTTCCGTTTACACCTCACACACCTCAGCGGAGAAACGAAATAGGGGAAGTGGTTAAGTAGTGACTCATTTCTGACTACTACATAGTTTGGATGATACTATCTAGCACCAGCTTCAACAGTACAGAGTTGTACTCCTAAACTTCCAAAGCTTTTATATGGCAAAAGGAGTAGAGTAGAATTGTTGGCCGTCCGTCCCGACCGCCAACCATGACAAGGCCGGCCGGGCCTCAGGGATCCAAACAGCCGGCCGCTCTTCTGAACTAGGTCAATACGTGATATAATCCGTAACTACACAACCTGGAGTAACTGTGTGTATCATTTAATGCTAAAAATTTGCAAAGTGAATCAAAAAGAGGGAAGAATGGTTCTGGCCGCCCAGTTAGTTTACACGCTTTTGTATAACATTTTGCCAACAATTGGCGAAGCCTATTTTTCAATAAAATTTTTTAGATCTTTCTCAAAATATCGAGCTTCTTTCTTCTTTAAACAGTTTTGGAAAAACGGTCTTGGAAAGACATTTCTTTTGATCCCTCATCCATTTCGTTTTCTTCAGCTTCCCAACACTTCGAGAAATCCAAGTTCAAAAATTGTTTCTGTGTTATCTATCGCATGTCCAAGTCGAACAGTAGAATTGAGACAACTGTACTATTAACACATTCTAATCATTTATATTATCTAAACGTAGTTGTTAAACTCCAATAAATCAATGAGTTACAAAAGTTACCAATATACTACAACTACCAATATAATTAATTAAAAATCTCAACTGGCTGCAAGACCATAGTTTCAAGGTTGTCATTTGCCAATGTGATTTGGCACATGTGCCCCAATTTGCAGAAAAACACTAGACGCATCTATCTTATCTGCATCTAAGGGAATTACTCTTCAAAGTTGAAGTTTCGGCAAAAATTTAAAAAATTTTGGCTAACGAAAGGAAAATTTTGTTGATTATTATTTATTATTATTATAATTATTTTGATATTTTTACGTTCTAAACCAATTTTCACTATGAGGGTCTTCGCCAATTTTTCCAACCTAACGTTGGCAAAACTGAGGAACATCTGCTAACTGAGGAACATCAAAAGTATGCTGATTCGTGAATCTTCCCGTTTGATACTGCACACAAATTGGGGTCATAGTGAAGACCTTCAATAGTTTAATAAAGTAACTGAAGCAGCCTGTTATTACAAAAACGAGGGGGCAGGTGCGGGGGACGGCCGCTCCCAAATATTTTCGGCAGAGAGCGGCCGTTACAAAAAATTCACCGGGTGTTGAAAGACCAAAAATTTGAAAAAAATCAAAAAGTTCACTCGTCATTTGTCAGTTAGTGGAAACCGATCCGGAGGAAACATTGCAACAGTTAGTCAGCTGTCAGTAACCACACGTTAGGTTTATGAGTGTTTCGATTGCTCCAACCGCAAATGTTGGTAATCTCAGAAAACTCCGTACTCAGACCGACCAGAGAATGTAGTTAGGCTAATCTCGGAAAACTCCAATACGTTTAGGGATAAACTGTAATTATTTCAGTAAGGATAAGAGCCATTTATTTCGTTTTTACCGACTTAAGGGGGGGCTACTAAAATCTACTTGCCCCGACTTTGTCCCATTGGCCTACTTTTTGGCGAAGTTATAGAGCATTGGTGTGGTAAAAATACTTGGTTGTTGGTTCTTAGCTGGCTTCCATCCATGCGCAGCTGTCGTGTTTATGTGCCCGACGCCCCCTTTTCACAACTACCAATATAAATAATTAAAAATCTCAACTGGCTGCAAGACCATAGTTTCAAGGTTGTCATTTGCCAATGTGATTTGGCACATGTGCCCCAATTTGCAGAAAAACACTAGACGCATCTATCTTATCTGCATCTAAGGGAATTACTCTTCAAAGTTGAAGTTTCGGCAAAAAATTTAAAAAATTTTGGCTAACGAAAGCAAAATTTTGTTGCTGGTGCGAGCTATAAGGCTGTAATTTGGCATATACAGAGGCCCTATAGGAGTACTCCTTTGTGCCAAATGGCAAGCAACTCTGCTATCTCAAAACATTTTTTGTCAACTTTAATCTTCAAAAATTGACAAAATCGATTTTTTTGGGAAATGGTACCCCAGAAATCGAAAAAAAAATCAAATTTCTGAAATTAAAGTTTTTTGAGATATTTGAACTCAGCGTGGTGGAAAACACACCCGCAAACGATTTTAGCTCGATTAGTGAAAGTTTGGGACTTCTATGGCTACAGAAAGCCTATACACAGGATCCGACTGACTAAAAATGGTGGTTTCGCCAGTTTTTGAAGATTAAAGTTTACATAAAAAATTTTCACGCGGCAGAATTTCTTGCCATTTGGCACAAATGAGTACTCCTATAGGGCCTCCTTTCATGCCAAATTACAGCCTTATAGCTCACACAAGTAATAAACTTTTCCTTTCGTTAGCCAAAACATTTTTAAATTTTTCCGAAACTTCAACGTTGTGGAGTAATTCCCTTAGATGCAGATAAGATACAGACGTCTAGTTTATCTGCAGATACGGGCACATGTGCCAAATCACATTGGCGAATGGCAATCCTGCAGCTAGGGTTTTGCAGCCAGCAGAGATTTTTAATTATGTTGGTAGTTGTGGAAAAGTGGGGGTCGGGCACATAAACGGGACGGCTGCACATGACTTGAAGGCAGCTAAGATCTGAGTACCCGGTATTTTTTGACCCCACCTATGCTCTAAATATTCGCCAAAATGTAGGCCAATCGGACAAATTCGGGGCACCTCCCTTGTAGTCCCCCCCCCTTAAGGCACTTATCCAGGCTCTATTAGGGTTTCAATGCAGGCTGGCTCGATTCAAGGACCGGAGACCCGACTCAGACAGGAACAACCGGCCCCGAAGACTTCAAACTTCTTCAAACCTCAAACTTTCTGACACACCTTTTTTATTTTCCTTTGTTTAACACATGTCACCGTCAAAGTTGAAGGACTGTAGAGACAGAGAGCGATTAGATCAGTACTGCTCAAGTCGATTTTGTTGCGTACGCGGACTCACTTGGAGCCGACAAAATATAAGTAAAACCGGAGATGGCTGAAAGATGAGGGAAGAAGGTGACATCCCCTCCTTAATTGGAAGGAGGTTCATGTCAACTCTAGAGCTTGCAAACAATACGCTCTCGCTGTAGTGTCCTATTTTTTACCGTCAATGGGCAATTTACCGAAACTGTCAAGTGGTGCCGCCAATCAGGTGGAGCTACCACAGAAAAGAGCACCATTCCTTTGAACGTAATGGACGTTCCGACTTCCGACAAGCCTTAAAGAACACACCTCTGGTAATTGAGATGGCTATTATTCAGTGTCGGCATCCCCTCAAAAATGCATTCTTAGCGGACTACTGACTGGGGTAAGGTGGCTGTGGAAAAATTCAGGTTACGTCTTGTCATTTCTACAGAACAAACCGGTATCGTGGAAAAACAAAAGTAATTTTAGTGATAAATACTAAAAGGTTCCGCTTCTGACTGGCCGCACAGGAGCACTTTTGTAAAAACCACAAAAATTCCTGTAATTTCTTCACAACCATTTTCTTCAACTTCACAACTTCACAAGTAACCGTAGCTACCGAGTGCTGGATACAAATCCATGAAAATGTTTGAGGACCTCCTTTTTTCTGATGGAGGTTCTTGGGGTTCTAACTTTTATCGTGACTTGGGCCTGAGAGGCTATGCATATATATGTAGCATCAAGAGTAGATGATAGGAAGAGTATGACACGGCACTCTTCCTAGTGTAATTGGCCTGTCAGATGCTCGGCACATTAAGGCCGAAATCTCGAGGGGGTCACGGTTAACACAGCTAAGCATGTGTTTATATGCGTTTGAACTAAAATGAATCTGATTGGCTTATCCCCTACCTTATGTCAAAATTACGGGCATAAGGTGACCCCCCGAGATCTCGGGGGGGGGGGGCTCAGCTTAACGTTGTTAAGCGTGTGTTTATATGCGTTTGAACTGAAATGCATTTGATTGGCTGGTTAGCTGCTGCTATTGAAATGCACTGGTGAGGGTTACGATAGCTAAGTAACCAGTCAAATGCATTTCAGTTCAAACACATATAAACACACGCTTAACAACGCTAAGCTGAGCCCCCCCCCCCGAGATCTCGGGGGGATCACCTTATACACGTAATTTTGACATAAGGTAGGGGATTAGCCAATCAGATTCATTTTAGTTCAAACGCATATAAACACATGGTTAACAGTGTTAACCGTGACCCCCCCCCCGAGATTTCGGCGTTAATGTTCCGAGCATATGACAGGCCAACTATACTAGCAAGGGTACGGTGTCGTACTCTTGCTATTATTAACTCTTGGTAGCATATAGAAAGTTTAAAGCCATGTTTTCTGAATTAGGTTATATGATATAATAGTGCAGCTATATATAAGCTTGCTTATTGTGAAACAATTGAAACTGTTGAATTTGTAGTTGCCTGAATAAAAAATCCATTTTCATAACTAGTTTGCCCAACCCCCATCAAACCAGGAAAATGTTTTAACCAACAAATCGAAAATTAATTAATTATCTTACAGACATAAGGAAGTCAATTACTTACACTGAAGCCGGGACACAGCATTAAGTCTGTGAAGTTTGTCGAATCCCTGGGCCGGGGGAATTCATAAATTTGTCATCTTTCAAATTGGGGCTTACAGTAACTGACGAAGTAATAGAACCACGTGAACGAATAGTTCGAAATTGCGTTCGAACGTTTTTTGTTGCTAAGTCCGGCCAAACAGTACATGATGATAAGAGAGAGAGACAGCAGGCAGGATCTCTGCTATCAGCTCTCGAGCCACGCTGACGCTCTTCACTCCACGCCAACCTCCCTACAAATTTGGTACCTCCTCTTCAAACAAGTTCACTCGTATCCCAGCAGTATTCTGCTGAAAGACATACAGTAGACTTACTCGCGTATTCTGTTTTCGAGCTTTAGCATGCAAACGCATAGCGAGAGAGCTGTCGCAAATGCGTTCTGGGTACTGATTTGCTGGAAGGTAATTAGGCTCGTAATTTCGGAGCACGGCATAATATCGCTCGCTAGCTGATAACAGAGAGCTTGCCAGCGGTCATACTTATTATTTTGTTCTCTATGTGTGGCTAAATTGCTATTGCTCTGTCCTTGAATACGCATCCTTGCTCGGGCCTTACGGAGCCGAGGTTTAAGGTGTTTAAGGTTCGGATATTTGCAGCAAACTTTAAAGGCTGTAATTTACTCAATTGTTGGAGTTCGGTGATAACTTTGATATCATTTTAAAGCTTAGAATGTGCTTGTTTGTTACAGCTAGTTAGAGCACAACGGAACTGTTCTACTTGGGCATGCAATAACACGAAAACATATTTAGCTTGGATTTATCGAAACATCTTACCGATGGCTATTTTTTCTGAAAATGTTTGTTGAATGAACAAGCGCAGCATATTAAGCCAATAAAATTTTTGTCTGATTGTTGTCAGAATTGTTGAGTCGACTGATCTTTGTCTCCTCTCAACCTCTTCAGGAGATAAATTCAGTTGGGGACGCTTGCATTCATAACATTGTAGGCGTGTTTGCCTTTATTAACTTTATTGTTGCTGGTTTAAAGAAGGTTTCACGGTTTTGAAAAAATAAAATTCCAAAGTTTTCAATACTTAAGCTGGAATCACAACGCCAACAAAACTTTTTGTCTTCGATTTCTTTAAAGTTGAATTAATTTGCTAGTTAAGTAAAAGTTAATTCACCGGAAATTCGTCTTTCATTTCAGCTTCTCATTAGCTTTAGCTAAAGCAGTATGCTAAAGTTGTAAGTTTAGCATGAAAACGTATTCAAATTTTGATCCAAATAATGATCCTAGTTTTTAAGTTGGCACGCTTGTTTCTCCAGAACAGAGGGTCAAAACGCAAAACCCTGAAACATTGAAAACCGTGCTTAGAAAAACCGGTTAGGATTTTCGATATTTCACATTTTTTCTGTTGTGATTAGGCAGAGATGCTGCAGAAAGCTCTCCGCTGGACATAACATTCCTATAGGAGAAGGACAATACTTTACCGGTAGAATTTGTCGAAATCTTGCAATATTTGATTTTTTTGAAAATTGTTAGGTTTTGATCTCGGCCACGCCATACATTGCCCCGACTCGGAAGTAAATCAGGCTTCGACTCGACCCGGAAAAATATGTTACCGGCACAAATCTATGACCCGTTAATGTAACGACGGGACCTTGGATAAAATTAAATGTAGCGTTCAGTTAGATTAGTTACCTTGTTTTGTGCTTTGCTGTGCTGTTTCTATAACTGATAGTGATATAAATTAGGATTGATTTTTCAATTTTAGAAATGTGCTGTTGTTTATCAAGTTATATATTAATTGCAATTTATTTGTTTTTCAGGACCTGCTTTGACGGCTGAGCGGGTCCAGGCCCTGATGGTAGGTAGCGTTGATATTTATTTGAAAATATTTTTATATAATCGAAATCTGTGTGTCTATATGGCAACCTTCTATACGTTAACTTCTACAGAAAAAATGAACTTCTCGCGGATTAGTTTTCAAAATATTAAAAATATCTTGATGACTTTCCTAGCAGAAACGTTTTCGGCAATGTTCATGTGCTTGTGTTAATGTGACTAGTTTAGCAGATCTACCTTAGAATTAGATAATTTTAATACGTATTACATAATTGTCGTTACAGTGTGTTTATGCGCATTTAAATTGTTATAGGAGGAAGATCGGTTGGTCCTCCGTCTTGTTCCAGCAAGGGGCCACTTTGGAGAACACCGTAAGTCGGCATTTTTTGGATTCTCTGTTGCTTATTCCTTGAATTCATTTCTATAAAATAGTAGTTCCTAGCCGGTGATCATTGAACAGAAGGCTGCAAACTGCCTAAGCTTTTGGGCCGATACAATTTGCCTAGTTTGTGGCCGAGCGGGTGTTTGTGAGCACACTGCTCAACTAAATTGCTTGTCGCGGCCCAAAAGCACCGTATTTCTACATGTTATTTGGAACTGTTCGAGCTGCAGTGTAAAAAATTAGCGGCTGTTTTGTTCAACGAGTCGCCGATAAGATGTTTTATTTCAAAAATCAAGTTCTAACGCTTCACATTTTGGCGTATTATGAGTGGCCGGATACAGTTTAGGACGCATGGTATAAGACTTTGTATTAACAAGCGAAATTCTGTGAACTGGCTGAGATTTATTAAACAAATAGCATGACTGATGTCGTGTGCATTCATTAATGTGGGCCCTCTGGTGAAAGGCAATCATCGACTATTGGTAAATGTTTTCTAAAGTGTCATTGCTTACTTTTTTGTATTATTTTCAGTGTGTCAGGCGCCCGGTTGTGGGAGGTCGTTTGCAACCCTGCGCGGCCTCCGCATCCACGCCGGGCGCATGAATCATCCAATTCCAGCCCCTCTGGAGCAAGCGGCGGATCAGCAGGCCGGTCCCCAACCCGGTCAGCCTCAGGGTCCTGGTGGTGGGGAGGGGCATCCCTGCGATGACTGCGGTCGCGTATTTGCGACCCGCAGAGGGATGCGGATTCATCACTCCAAAATGTAAGTTCTCTACTACTGTGTATGCTATTTCTGATTTGCAAAAAGCAGACAAATTAATTAAAATTAATTGATTATGGTTTTAACTACTAATTTAACAGATCTCTTCTGCAGTATCCAGTTATTGAATTATTTTTAAGTAAGTCAAAGACGAATTAGCTTTCACTAGTTTAGTCCCTAGTGAGAAGCGATTAACAAAGATTTTGTGACGAATGCTAGATTGTAGTTGGAATCATTCGGCTCGTCCCATGAATCATCGATTGAAACGGGTATTTGCACAGTTATTGCTCACCCGATATTTGCTTCCGTATTTACAAACGTACTTCATTTATAGCTGGTAACACCTTTAGTGCTTCCGTCCGGATGCTGTGCACCTGCAAGGACTATACATTTAGTAGTGGGTTCTGTTACTTGTGCAATCTCTAAACATTTTTACCTTGTCTGACTTTGTATCGGTTTAAAGTGTCGTAATTAGTATTTCGTAATTTTCACGACTATCTGCCGAAAATTGACTCTCTTTGGCTTTGCATAAAACAAGACTGACGCAGTCCTTAGATTTTACTTTGTTGCTTTCAAGAATAGCTTTTTTTCAGGCACAGGTGATCCAGGGAGAGGATTGATCATCAAGGTAATTTCAGTTCTTTTTAATGTTGCGAATATCTCGAGATTGTTTAGAAGGTTAAATTTTTGGTTAGCCTCCTCCACAGTTACGTGGTTTCTTATTCCTACGGATGGGAGTCTAAAAAGCAGCTCTACCACATTTCTGCTTTGCATCTTGTCAACAATTTACCCAGAGCATGTGTGTTCTTTGTGATACACAAACACAAGCTTCTACACCGGCTGACACAAACTAGACGACAGGGACCGACAAATGTGTTCCTACGAGCACAACTCGTTTCCATACTATACCCTTTACCTGCACAGTTTTCGTTTCTTTCGCGGATTCTAGCATCATTTATTGCTCTTACGTCTTGTGCATACGGCTTTATATCTGCTCACGACCTCACTAAAATGCTAGTCAAAAAATGTCTGTGGGCTTATGTTTGTTCGTTTTTAAGCTTGGCAGCTTTTGACGTATGTGCACAAACGTGAGCGTTAAAACAATGTGCGGTTTTTTGTCAGTAATTACTTTATACTGCTACCTTCTGATACATGTTCTGAATGTGATTCTTAAATTGTTTTAGTCAACTGAAGCCTCCGGCCGAAGAAGACGATCATGAAGCTTCCTGGACCCTGTAAATTGGAGTGATGAATCAACGTGGGTAGGTCAACAGCTGTTTTAAATTAGACGATTAAAAGTTGGCGATGTTTGTGACCGCAAGCCCCCTATCTTTCAACTTTTGCTGGAAACCATAAACCTACAGTTTCGACTTTCTACTTCAATGTCAAAATTAAAACACAAAATTTAAGCTTGTATAGTCACGAAAAACTGGTTAATTGAGACAGAAAATTCAAAAGGCGGGAGAGCAGTCCAAATTCATCTGGAATTAAGTTTTTTGAACAACATGCAAACCTGTCATGGAATATCATTACTTACAGTAGCATCTCATTACTGTGCAAAATGACTTTCGTATAAGTATCTTTGTAAGTAACTAATTTCTTAGTAGTATAAAGTAGTATAAATATAAAGTACGATAAATTGTTGCAATCTACCAGGTTTCAACCATTGGCAATTGCCATTTTGTCCATATGTATCTCACTAAGTGAACAGTTTTTACAGCTAGAACTATTTTGAATTGTATGAGCTTTCGATTTGACTACCTTTGTGCACGTCAATAAACTTACAACTTTTTGAAACTGTCACATCGTTACCAATCATGGTACAGCTAGTACCAGTTTGTCTGATTCAATTTATGCTGCTAAATGTTTTAAAAATTTGAAATAGTTTTGGGTTCACTTGTCCTGAAAACTTTCATGGGTTTATCCTTAACCACTGCAGAGAACACTGCATAAAACTGTTAACGTCCTCATGTTGCAACCTTTCTATAGACTTTCGATACTGTACGTGAACAAAACGTTTCAGATAGACAAGCCGACATCGCTACAGTTTGCATGCAGCGCCTTGCGCAGCCACGCATTATACTTTGTAATTACAAGGCAACGTATATAATTTAATGCAGAGCAATAACACATCAGCGCTTGGCAGGATAACAGGAGATCGCAGTTTTGTCTAAGCTAAGTCAATTGTCGCCACGCAAAGAATAGAACCCGCAGTAGGCTGACAGTTTCGACCTTGGTGACCTTTTGAAAGTAATCTAATCAAATGTATAAAGGCTACAGAAAATAGAAAATCTCCCACTCTGTTAATTAGTTAATTCCACCAACTGTTTCAAAAACAGTCCAGTTAGTCACTAGATGTAGCGGTTGATCACTTATCAAATTCATTTCTGCGCCAACTTTTTACTAGTCCAGAATACCGTTCATTCATCACTTATGCGGTTTGTGGACTGCAAAGGCGAACTTTGCACAGTCTCAGCTATCACTTTTATTCTTGTGCAATTAGAATGTGGGATTACTACATACATAAATATTTGTGTAGTGCTTATACCGTATACTAATACTTTTACTTATTCAGACGTATTGGTTTGAAATACCTTGACTTTTATGCTTTGACAGCTTACTGAAGATAAAGTTAATCTCTCTATGCAAACCAAACATACAAGAAAAATATTTAGTAAAAACTGTTGGAATATATGAGTGATTGTTAGAGTATAGGATAAATGAACAATTTCATTGGTCATCAATTTTAACGCTATCCGCTAACCGCAGTAACGAAACCATTTATTTAAGAGTTTGTTCGTACTTCAATATTTTTCTTATATCTGCTTAGTCCTGTAGATTACTGAAAAGTATCACTTTTACATATTTATTCGCATGGATAATATTATCAAACGTAGTTGCATTTATTTCTTTAAATTTTGCATTTTATGTTATCGGGTACCAGGCATTGTAATATCAATTTACACATTGCCATGAACCGGGTTTGTTAACTAAAACTAACTTATCCAAGTTTTTCCTGGCATAACTTCTTGTAGTTACACGTCTTCTTCTCTTTCTTCATCTTAGTTTTCTTTGTTTAGGATGCATTATAACTAAACAAAAACCAGACGACCAATACTCTTGTTCAACAGTTCGAGTCAATACCACCGATTCCAATTGGAAAATGCTAATTTGTTGTCGTCAGAAAATATGAAAGCAACGAATAATAATTCCTGGATGTTGTTACCAAAAGCAAACACTTTCCTTAAAAGTAGACCTTATACCTGTAGTTGTTTGGACTCTGGTTCAAGATGTATTGCTAGTTATAGTATCAAATGTAGATGTAGTTGATAGTACGTTGATCTGTACGGTTTTCAGCAGGCGTTTCTGGAAATATCGCGATTAGGAAAGCACAAAAAGATCAAGGCTGCGCGCCTTAACGCCTTAGGTTTAACTTGTCTCTCAGTTGAAGTAACAATAGTCTTTCACGCCGAAAAAACTTAATTTTTAATAAACATGAGTTACATCTTTTCTTAGGCAAAGCATTAGTCTTGGCAGAAACATGTCAAGGTGCATAACCAGACTATTTAAAACCACAATATGTGTCGTTGCTACAGACCCATGCTATCTTAACTTCTTTTTAACTACTTTAAAACCCGTACAAACTCATTAGAAAAGTCATACATTATCAAAGTTTCATACTACAAGACAGGACTAAATTGCATAATTCACTTTGTTAAATGCCAAGTGAGTTAATCTTTTCAAAGCTCTGTCACTTTGCTATGCATACCCGAATTCCCGCTAGGAAGATAAATGAATGAAGAGACAGTTAAAATATATTTGAGTAGATCATA
>JASAND010009478.1:0-18678 GCA_030248195.1 Trissonchulus latispiculum | reverse complement strand
TAGACCTGGTCCAGCTGCATTATGTAATTTTTGCGCTTACAAGCTTTTAAAAAATTACCAATTTCCGCAATTTCGGATCTTAGAATTTTGCTGATTTTGAAAAGTTCACGACAATATGGGCATAATTCGAAAGCTCTTAACGAGCTGAACAACATTTGTTTTAAAATAAACTCTTGAAAGTGCACTCAGTTTCCGGAATTTGCGCAAACCGAATTTTTCAATATTCCACAACATGAACATAGGTAGGTAGCATTTGAAAGCCCATGATGATAGAATAAAAGCTCATAGAATAAAATTTTGTAGAACTTAGAAAATCGAAGCTAAAATACGAAACATCTTCTGAGACTGCGTATGCTGAACATTTATCTAATCAGCTAGACGGCTCATTTCTTCAGTTGGAGCGGTACATATCTCTACCAATCACCACCAGTCGAATTTTCGAAGTTTCCAAGGCTATCTAATGACTGAAGGGACTTTGCTTCGTTACTTTTGAAATATTTATCAAACCTGCGGGCCCCTGACCTGGTGAGAAAGGAAATTGTGAAAGAAAACGATTCCATGCAGCCAAAGATGTCACCTATGTGTTTCTTGCTCAAGAAGAGTTAAAAGGCTTAGGGTGTGTTCACTTGTTCAAAACAAAACCGATAGATGATAGGACAACTAAAAGTTGCACTGTTATTTAAAAATTTGTTTACAGTTATTGCCCCTAAACAGGTAAGCACGGATCCTGCACAATTTAGCGTCATATGCACAGAACAGACATTTTCATTACTAAACGTACCAAACATGTTGTATTTTTCAAAATTGTTGTTCAAAAACGTTGTTTAAAGGCATTAGAAAGTGAAATGATCAAACACAATCCCACTGGTCCCATGTGGGGCGAGTTTTCAATCCCATCCCATCCCATCCCATGGAATCCCGTGGGATCCCATCCCAGATGCCAACACTGTCACTGACCTTCAATTGGGGACACTTGTATTCATATATTCATATACTTAAAATTTTAAAGTTTTTGAAATTTAATTTGGGTACGCAATTTCAACAAAAATCGTCTTGATCGTCGATTTTGTTGAATGATTTAATCCCAGGTTCTTTCAGAGATGTTGATATATAGTAAGATTTTAAACTAAAGTTGTAAGCTTAGCATATGAAAGTTTATGCTAAGCTAACGAAAAGAATGCAGAAAAAGTAATCTCAGATTCGTATTCAGCGTTTCTGAAACCTCCTAAAAGGAACACTTGAGGGAAAATTTGACAAAATATTTGGAACCCGTTTGTCCGAATTTGAAAATAATAAATTTAAATTTTTTACATTCTTATAGGTTTAGAAAGATTGAAAGAGCACACACACATACTCATTGCATATTAAAGATAATAAATAAACATTTTTAGCAAAAAGTTTTAAACTTGAAATATCGACTATACAAACGGATCAGAACTTCTGATCCTGACACCTGGTGCATCTACGAACTAGAACTGAACCGGTGACCCAGATGATGCAGAGCTTCATAGCTTTTCCTTTGTCGATCGATTAGCTATCCGATCCGGGTCCTGGATCGGTCGATCCGAAATGATTTTTTCAAAAAGCTCAGTGGAACTAGATTCAAAGTCGGCTTTGCTGCCTTGTCAAACTCATCTTACACACCAGTTTCACTAAAATTTCTTCATTTTATCATTCCGAAATACTAAAGCATAATGGTACAAAATAATATAGATTAATAAGCAAGGAAGTAAAATACTCAAAATGGTAACCCAGATGATGATCGCTGCCTGCCTACCAAAATACAGGTTTAACATTACCAATTTAGGATAATACAAATTTAACATTATCGGTTAAACTATTATTCTGAGAATTAATCTCAATTTGGAGTAAAAATTATTAATTTGATTCCAGACACCGATATTGAAGTTGTAATCTTTTGGGTGTCCGATCAAGCTGACATTTTTCTCGGAAGCTAAATCTGAAGCTTGTGCTGTACTGCGAAAACGGACTAAAAACTTTAAAAACATGGCAGGAAGTAAATTTTGCATAAACACTGAGTTTGACACCTTCGGGTTTTGGAATAAAGCCACAAAGAGTAAAACTAAAAACTTAAAAAACTTCACTCCGAAATTCTGACAGCAGCAAGCAACATTAATTACAGAGCGTTGTGCATTAGTTCCTTTTTCATTACTAAACAACATCTTGCTTCTGCACTTTAATGCCAGGGCCCTGTTGCACCAACCACTGATTACTGATTAATCATCAGTGATTAGTAAAATCTGTTGCATCAACTTTACTGATTACAATTGAAATGGGTCAAGCTAGGGACTTCTAGGCTAGGGCTAGCTAGGAAACCACACGGCTCGCACTCCACCACTTAGGACTGACGCAATGGCCGCTAAACGTCGACTGCTGGTGGAATCTTTAGTTCAAGTGGCTCACACGACGCTGACAAACCTTGCCACGGGGGGGGGAGAATGGGCTAGGAATTAGGATTTTCGGGGACGCCAACGGGGCGCCAGACAGAAATAAGGGAAGAAACTCACTCAAATTGAGCTCAATTCTAATTAAACTCCGGGCTACTCCCAGAATTCTGCTCAGCTATTTTAGAGATCAATCTAGTTAAATACAATTAGAAAAAATAATTAAATAAAAACGAAAGACAACTAGGCGTTTTAATGGACCCAAAAGGAAGGTTACGACAGAAATTACCACCAGGGCTACCCAAAGTGGGACAAGCAAATAACAGTGGGCTAGCCAACAGTTAAGCAATAACAAGAGAAAAGGGATAACAATGAAATAGGAGAAGGTGCCAGCAATTACTGGGGGAAAGGGAGGAATTAACAAAATTAGGGAGGGGAGGTTATAGCTAACGTGGATAGACCCAAGGGAACGGGGGAAACCCCGCAGAATAGGAGGTGAAGAGATGGGGGAGTTACCTAGGAGTTAGAATCAAACAAAAAGGAAAATAGTTAGGAATTAAGTTGGGGATTAGAATGAGTGAGATTAAAGGAATTTTGAAGAAAAAATAAAAGAACTTATTAACGTGGCCGAAAAAGGCGAAAAGGTGGGTCCCCCGAAGTTTAGGACCGACCGATCACAGAGAAAGAAAATTCCCAACTAACTAACAAATCGCGTGATGACGAAAAGAGAGGATAGTTATGCGTTGATAACGGGAGGGTCTATCTTTGTTAAGCCAACATAATTGCAATGTTAAACTTACGCTCGCAAAAGGTTTTACATGATTTTCGAAATATGCGCATAAAGTTAGCACTGCATATTATTTAAAAGGAGGTTTTTACACACAAAACAATACGAAATCATCGGGATTCCCAATAATTATAACAACATAATATTTAAGGGGAATTTGGACTATTTTAGGGAATTTTTAGGGAGGGAGAAGGATACAAGATAATAGACGAAAGAAAGAAAGTTGTCACTTGGAAGAGAAACCACGAAAGTTAAAGATAGAAAGGGACTTGGAAAGGGGGTGATAGCAGGGACGCTATTACCCACATTACATTATCAGTAATTAGTAATCAGTAATCTGTAAATAATCAGTGAATAATCAGTGAATAATCATTAAGTCGTTGCACCAAACTCTTTATTGATTACTGATTGATTACTGATTATTTTCGGTTAAATTTATTCAGTCTCTTTTACCATGATTATGGCATAATCAATCATAATTTATCAGTACTTAGAGGTATATTTCGTGAATCCTTCCATTAATAAGTAGTAAACACTTTGCTATTAACTGAATTTCATCAATTTCTTTCTAGCAAATATATTTGCTTCCGCTATAAATATATGCAGTAATAGTTTTCCAGTCTTGGCATGGCAAGCTGATAAGAACAGGTAATACTGAACAAAATAACAATGTGCAAGATATAAAAAATTAAAATTAAACTATAAACTTGCAAAATGTGCAAAACCAATACCTGAATGAAAATGCACCAAATTATGGAAATTCATGAAAACCGGATTTAACTATAGCTTAGGGAGGTTTTCGTGAATTCCATGAAGTGGGCAGAGGGCTCTCTCTATTACAAAACTTGTTCAGCACATTAAGTTTTCAAATGGTACAGATGATGCGAACTGTGTAGTTTAAGAAAATATTCTAAATTCGGAAAATAGGGATTTCGCGAACTATGGTAATTCAGTGCATTTTCAAAAGTTCTTCCAATTAAGGCTATTCAGCTAGTTTAGAGTTTCGAATGATGCCCATCTTGTCGGTTTTGGAGAATTTTTTCAAAATTGAGAAATTTTGAAACCCCGGAATTCCGGAAGTTGGGTGCATTTTCGTAAAACGCTTGCAGGAGAAAAATATGCAGCTCTACTTGATCGTGAAAGTTAGATTGTGACAAAAATTGGGCGAAAACTGAAAATATATATTTTCCGTAAATATAATCCGAAATCCCGGATATTTCCGGATATTCGAAATTTCTATTTCTAAAAATATATGCATTATGCACTGGGGTTTACTCCAAAGGCTAATCTGCTATAAACGGTGCATACTGGGTACATATTATAAACGTATATTGGGCAACGCAACAGCTTCAAACTGCCTAAGACATTCTAAAAAGAAATTTAACGTATTAGCAAATTTCCCAGTTCTGCTCTGGGGCCCGTTGCATAAAAGTGATTAGTTAATTAGTATAGCACTTTTTCGAGCTAAACTTGTGCTGTAGTCCACCATTTTTTGGAATTTTTGGTACCATGTTGTAGCTGTTGAAGCGCCTTATCCAGAAATGATGAAGTATTTAATTTATCCTTTCTGGATCATTCAGTCAAAGGAAAATTCTGAACTCAATCGTAATTTCTTTACGTTTTAAGTCGGCATCACTCCAATTTAAGTTGTAATTCAAATCAGATTTCTTTGTTCATTAAAACGCATAAAGAGCCTCCAAATGACACATAAATTATTGTCATAGCTCATTCGTAGCTTTAATTATCTTCAAAAACTGCTACACTAATCAACTAATCGACTAATCACTTTTATGCAACGGGCCCCATCGCTCAGCACCCATCGCTGAACGGTTAACAACGTTTTATGTAAACTTCATCCCCGTTGTGTGCCCGATTTGGTGTAACAGCAGCGAATTTGTTTATAAAAGATTGAAAATCAGCAAGTCAGAGTATTGTTTTTGACGCTCCAATCATACATGCATCTTGGATCTTGGTGCACAGACACAAACAGACACGGTTATAAAATATATCTGCTCTCAGGATGTGAGGACAGACCAATAGTTAGTAACAGTAAAACTATATTTCATTTAGCTAAGTTATGGCTTAAGGATGATTACGAATTTTCTTTTAAAAATACAAATACTCTATATAATATGTGCACATACAAATACAACCATAAATTTTGGGGGGATACCCATAGGTGTAATTGGGGGCGGGAGGGCAACCCCACCCCCCTGTCATTTTTCCAAACCTCCCCCCCAGAAATTTTTGGGGTCCCCCGCTCCTCCCCCAATCATAGCACAGGGAGAACTTTGGTGGGTAAAATCGTTGTAAATTGCTGCGCAAGGTACAACGATTTTACCATGAATTTACCACGAATTTTTAATGAAATTTTAATAATTTTTAATGGATTTACAATGATTATATCCGATTTTTCCATGAGATTTTAATGGATTTACAATGGTTTTACTTCGGTTTTTATACGTATTTACAATATTTTTACCACGTTGTAAAATTGTTGTAAATCTGTTGTAAAATCATTGTAAATGCAATTGGACCAATTTACAATGCTTTTACAACTTTTACAACGAAGTTACAACGTCCTTATAATGATTTTACTATATGGTAAATTTATTGTAAAATCGTCGTAAATGTTTACAACGTTTCTACAATGATTTTACAACGAATTTACAAGTTTACAACGTTGTAAATCTGTTATAAAATTGATAAAACTTATTTTGGAGCATTGTAAAAACGTTGTAAACATTTACGACGATTTTACAACAAGTTTACCACATAGTAAAATTGTTAAGAAAACGTTGTAACTTCGTTGTAAAAGTTGTAAAAACATTGTAAATTGGTCCAATTGCATTTACAACAATTTTACAACAGATTTACAACAATTTTACAACGTGGTAAAAATATTGTAAATACGTATAAAAACCGAAGTAAAACCATTGTAAATCCATTAAGATCTCATGGAAAAATCGGATATAATCATTGTAAATCCATTAAAAATTATTAAAATTTCATTAAAAATTCGTGGTAAATTCATGGTAAAATCGTTGTACTTTGCGCAGCAATTTACAATGATTTTACCCAAAAAGTTCTTCCTGTGTAGTTTCCCCAGGGGGGGGGGGGGTTGCGGGGGTACTCCCCCCAAAATTTTCGACCCCCTTTGCCCCCCCCAAAAATTTTCGGCATCCCCTCCCCCAACTTTCGGCTACCCCCACCCAACCCCCCCAACCGTTTTTTTTGGAGCCAAAAAGTTAGCTAAATTTTGCCCAAAAATGGTCATTTTTTGAAAAATTTTTCTGAAATGTTGACTTAAAATCGCTTTAAAACCGCGTATAAACGCCTAAAACTGTCAAAACAAGCCTTGCTTTCTCGGAAAAAGCATTAAAATACAGAAAATTTTGCATTTTTAGGCCATTTTTTGGATTTTTTGAGGTTCCAATTTTTGGGGGGGGGGGGGTACCCCCCATTACATTTCGCGGGTCGACCACCAAATTTCCATAGCTTACTCCCTCCCCCAACCAAAATTTCCAGGGAAACTATGCCCCCATTGGCCAAAAATTGGGCATGTTTAGGGCAAATTTTGCAAAATGTTTCAAAAAACTCCAAACTTTTGGCTTAACGTGTTCATTATCGCGAGAAATACACGTTTATAACGGTTTCGTGGGCTTCTGGACTCAATATTGACCTTATTCTGGAGTCAGAAACGTGTTAGCAATCAAGTTTTCGAGTTTAAGAACACGAAATTAAGTGTAATGTTAACTTAATGATTTCATGTTTTTCGGCATTAGCAACATAGTTTCTCCGAAAATTTTGGTTGGGGGGGGTAAACTTCGGAATTTTGGTGGTCGACCCCCGAAATGTGATGGGGAGAATTCGGACCTCAGAAAATTCAAAAAATGGCCTAAAAACGCAAAATTTTCTGTATTTTAAAGCATTTTTGTCAAAACAAGGCTTGTTTTTATCGTTTTATGCATTTTTACACCGTTTTAAACCAATTTTAAGCCAAAATTTGAAAAAATTTTTCAAAAATAACCATTTTTAGCAAAAGTTAGCTAACTTTTTGGAACCAAAAAAAGTGCTGGGGGGTTCGGGGGGGGGGTAACCAAAAGTGGGGGGAGGGATAGTCCAAAAATCTTGGGGGGGGGGTAAAATTGGTCGAATATATATCTTGGGGGGAGTACCCCCCAACCCCCCCTCCTGGGGAAACTATGATTAGCAATGGCTGAAAATGCGATTTTTGGCATGAAAATAGAAAATTTTTTGGGGGAGGTTTTGGGGGGGTTGTGGGGGAGGGGTTGGGGGTCTAAAAAGGAGCCCCTCCAAACTTCCGGGGGAGTTCCCCCAACCCAAATCCTTGTTACAGCCACAGGTGGACAAGGGGGGGAATTTTCCCCCCTTCCCCCCCCCCTCGGCGAAGTCGCCCACAAGGGGTCGCGAATTTGCTCCCACAAGGGGTAAGAAAATTGGCCACAAGGGGTCAGAAAATTGCCCAAAAATTAGGTTTTACGACTAAAGTTTCCAAAACTTTTCCACTTAAATTACTATTTTTAGCTAAAAAACGTCAAAAAAACGCGTTTTGGCTAAAAAATCGCTGTTTTTTGTTAAAAAATTGCAAAAATCGCTTAAAATTCGCTTTAAAAAGTACCCCTAAGAAAAATCGCTCTCACAAGGGGTACCCAAATTTGCTTCCACAAGGGTCATTTGCTCATCTGATAAAGTCCCTGTTTTATGTATGGAAAATAAGACGGCGTACGGGGATAAGGAGAAAGCAGATTTTTTAAATAACCAGTTTCAATCAGTTTTTGTCCAGGACGACGGGAAAATTATTAATCTACCAGAAAGAGATTTCGACTCAGCGCTAGAAAATTTAATTTTCAGTTCTACTTCTATAGAGTCAGCGATTAACACTCTAAAAATGGCTTCAGCTTCAGGTCCGGACAATATTTCTGCTCGATTTTTGAAAAATTGCAAAAAGCAACTTAGTCGCCCCCTGCAGATTATTTTTCAACAATCCTTCAATGAAGGCAAATTGCCTGATGATTGGCTATTAGCTCATATCGTACCAATTTACAAGGGTAAAGGCTCTCGTTCCACTCCTGAAAATTATAGACCTGTTTCACTTACGTCTATTTGCTGTAAACTTATGGAAAAGGTTCTAAAAGTCTTTCTGCTTGATCATCTTCAAAGAAACAAGCTAATCACTAAGGAGCAACATGGATTTTTGTCTCACAGATCCACCCAAACTCAGTTGCTTGAATGTATAAACGCATGGACATTGAAGCGGGACGCTAAAAAGGCTGTCAAAGTTCTGTATTTGGACATATGCAAAGCATTTGACTCCGTTTCGCATACCAAGCTTATTAGCAAACTTAGATCCTATGGTATTCGAGGCAAAACACTAGAGTGGATTTCTGCGTTTTTAAGTGGCAGATCGCAGTATGTTAAGATTAATGGTGTGTTGTCAGACGTAGGGGAGGTGTTGAGTGGTGTTCCACAAGGTAGTGTGCTGGGACCAGTCTTATTTCTACTTTACATAAATGACCTCCCTGATGTTGTTGCTAGTTCAAATGTAAAAATTTTTGCTGACGATACCAAAATTTATTTTTCGGGGGCTTCTGAAATTGAATTCGGATTGTTTAAGATTGACTCAGAAGCACGGTTTTTTTTTGTGTCCAGGAGCGTGTCCAGACACAAATTTTTTTAGCTGGACACAAAAATTTTTAGCTGGACACAAGGTAGACACAGCTAAATTTTTCATAGAGAAGTGTCCAGAAAAAATTCCTGAGCATCCCAAATCTTTAAAAAAGCTCTAACTTTTCTGGGGGGCTATCGCCCCCCAGACCCCCCCGCTCTTGTCCTTACATTTTTCTCCTTTAGGTTTTGGTCACCTATCTTAACTTGGTTAATCTTTCCACAACTATGTACCTACTTACTCTAATGCTTAACATTTCGATTTTTACTTATTTTATTTATATTTGTATTTAACTTAATTTAATAATTTCTTAGAAAATCCGCCTCTAGGGCGCAGTTTCTTTAGCAAATCCATGAAGTTAGTTCGATTTGGCAGTTGAAATTTCAAGGTAACTTAGCCATTATTTGTGCAAAAATTAGCCAATATGAATTTCTTAGAAGGCTAGTTTTTAAAAAATTCTTCGGCTTCTGGGGGGCTCCGCTGAAAGAAAACTGCGACATTCCGCACTTTTTTTGAAAATTCCGCAACTTTTTTCGGAGCTCTGCGTAAAGTTCCGCAAAAATTTTTGACCTTGAGTAGAAATTTTCAGTTATCTCTGATAATAAATACAAGTGTTTCAGGTACTTTTTGCAGAAAATTCCAAAAAAATTTCGCGCCTTCGGCGCGAATTTCTATATTCATGTCTTTCAGTGCTATCCGAGATAGAATACTTAGTGAAGGCTTATGCAATGAAATTCTTTTAGTATATATATAAACTAATTTCCTAAAATATCTGAAGAAGTATATACTTGCGTACACATAGTAACCACACTCACTCTAGTGTTCTGTGAAGTTGTGTGCATTCGTTGTATATACAGAGTCGTGGAAATATATACTTACATACCTAGCCAGTTTAGACACCAAATTGCACAAGAGAATAACCCATTTGTAAATGTTGCCAAACCATAATTTTAGACAATTTTCGCCCTGTGGCAGCTTGTTTATATTTTGGGTCTTTACTGGCTGCCGAAATCAAAGTTTTGAGCGTTTCCATCAAGGATTTTCGTCAGTTTTACAAAATTTTCTCAGCTTCTGGGGGGCGGACGCCCCCCAGACCCCCCGCATCTCTACGTTTAAATTTTATATTCTTGTCAAAATTCTTGTCCTGTGGCTTGCGACGTCAACAAGAAAAGTGTGGCATCGGTGACCCTTGCAAATTGCTAGACAATTGCAAACAATAGACAACTATATACGTATAATTTATTCGCATAATAACAAATTTTATTCCTACACTAAAATAGCGAGTTAAATACCACTTATATAATATATTATATATTATATAATTATATAATACATTATATTAACGCTGCGCGAAATTTTGTTTCTGGACACAACTTTTCTTAGCTGGACACAAATAAAATTAGCTGGACACAAGTTTGACACAGTCCCGATTTTCAAAAAAAAACCCTGCTCAGAAGCTGTATTTAATTGGGCAGCTCAAAACCAACTTACGGTTGCTTTTAATAAAAGCATGCTTCTGGAGTTTGGCGCTCCTTACTTTACTGGTGGATATGTTGTTAAAGACTGTGTGATACCAAAATCAGAGATTGTGAAGGATTTAGGTGTTTATGTCACAACAGATTTAAAATTTAGCATTCACTGTGATAAAATCTGCGCAAAAGCTTACCAAAGGGCTGGCCTCATTTTTAGGACTTTCTATTGTCGTGACTTGAAATTTTTAGCAGCAATGTTTACGATTTATGTCAGACCAATTTTAGAGTATAATTCTTGCGTCTGGTCACCTTACCTTAAGCAGGATATTATCAAGCTGGAGACTGTTCAAAGACGGTTTACCAAACGAATACCAGAAATCGCAAATTTGGCGTATAAGGACCGTCTCAAAATAGCGGGTCTTGAATTATTAGAAGCTCGTAGAATTAAGGCGGATCTCACACAAGCGTTTAAAATAATTCATCAGATAGACCAAGTAAATTCAGCTGAATTTTTTACGTACGCTCCCATTTCTGGTACAAGGGGACATGCCCTTAAACTTCAGATGCCTAGAGCCCGACTAGAATGTAGGAAGCACTTCTTTAGCAGTAGAGTGATACCAGTTTGGAATCAGTTGGGACCACACTTAGCTTGTGCCCCTAACTTAGAAATTTTCAAAAAACACTTAAATGCTGCAGATTTGAATGACTTTATTAAATACAGCATAGATTAGTATAAAAAGATCGTCGCCTTTGTGTAAAAATGTTTTCTGTTTTTATCTGCTTATTGGTCAATTTCTTTGCTTTGTTCTGACATTTTACTTTTGTTACTTATATATATATATACGTACACTACTCATATATTTGATAACGTTTCAGTGTATTTTTGATTGTTTGATTTATAATTGCTGTTTAGATTTATATAATCTGTGGTCCGTGCCCTTGTTGCATGTGTTCACTTTGGCTACTACTGTGGGAGACTAGAGATGTGACTTTCAGCCAATAAATACTGTTGTTGTTGTTGTTGGGTCAGTGAAATTTTACCTCCCGTTCAGGTATGGTTGCAGCTATGGGGATACCCCCACAACTGCGCCTCCCCCCCCTCTGGTGAAACTGCGCCGAAGACGCAAAAAATGGCCAAAAATTGGGTATTTTTAGTGTAAACTTTGAAAAAATTTGAATTAAAGTCTTCTAAATTTTTCACCCCAATTTTGGACACCCCCCCCCCAAATGACAACTTTTGTCGACCCCCAAAAATCGAAAATTTAGGGGGGGGAGTCCCCCACCCATAGGTGTACCTTGAGAAAACGTTGGGGAAGGGGGTAGCCGTTTTGAGGTGGGGTGGGGTTCGGAAAAATCTAATTTGAAGGGGGGGTGGGGTAAAAAATGTTTTGGTCAAAAATTTAGAAAAAATTTGCAAATCTGCTAAAAAAGCGTTATTTCCAACTAAAAATCAACAATAGTTCTTCATTTTTGCTCATTTGTTCGAAAAAGCTTGGATTTTTGCAAAAATTTCGAATTTGTCCAAAAAATTTCGAATTTTTACTAATTTTGAGGCAAAATTTTCAAAATTTTGAGTGTGGGTCGGGTCTGGAAAATTTGGGTGGGTGGGGGGTCTGGGATTTGGCCATTTGGTGGTGGGGTCTGTCTCCAAAATTTCGAGGGTGGGGTCGGCACTTTTCCATTTGGGGGGAGGGGTTCCCCCCCAAGTACACCTATGCCCCCACCCTCCGTTGGAACCCCCCAGATTTTTTGCCCAGCCACACCTATGTTTAAAACCACTGTCTAATGTTTACTTACTTTATGGTTAGATGTTTTTTATCATTAGAAACGGCTGAAAATGCGATTCTTGGCATAAAAATGAAAAATTTTTTTGGGGACGGTTGGGGGTCTCGGGGGGAAGGTTGGAGGTCCCGGGGGGGTTGGGGGTCTCGGGGGGGGGGGGTTGGGGGGTCTCCAATGGGAGGCCCCCAGACAAGATTGGGGGAGCCTCCCCCACCAGACATCTCCGTTACACCTATGGGCATATGTGTAACGGGTCTTTGGGGCGGGGGGTCCCCTCCCCCGCAATTTTGGGGGCCCCCTTTTCAGACCACCCTACCCCCCACGAGTCCACGACCCTCAAACCCCCCCCAAAATTTTTCATTTTTCCGTAAATATAATCCGAAATCCCGGATATTTCCGGATATTCGAAATTTCTATTTCTAAAAATATATGCATTATGCACTGGGGTTTACTCCAAAGGCTAATCTGCTATAAACGGTGCATACTGGGTACATATTATAAACGTATATTGGGCAACGCAACAGCTTCAAACTGCCTAAGACATTCTAAAAAAGAAATTTAACGTATTAGCAAATTTCCCAGTTCTGCTCTGGGGCCCGTTGCATAAAAGTGATTAGTTAATTAGTATAGCACTTTTTCGAGCTAAACTTGTGCTGTAGTCCACCATTTTTTGGAATTTTTGGTACCATATTGTAGCTGTTGAAGCGCCTTATCCAGAAATGATGAAGTATTTAATTTATCCTTTCTGGATCATTCAGTCAAAGGAAAATTCTGAACTCAATCGTAATTTCTTTACGTTTTAAGTCGGCATCACTCCAATTTAAGTTGTAATTCAAATCAGATTTCTTTGTTCATTAAAACGCATAAGAGCCTCCAAATGACACATAAATTATTGTCATAGCTCATTCGTAGCTTTAATTATCTTCAAAAACTGCTACACTAATCAACTAATCGACTAATCACTTTTATGCAACAGGCCCCATCGCTCAGCACCCATCGCTGAACGGTTAACAACGTTTTATGTAAACTTCATCCCCGTTGTGTACCCGATTTGGTGTAAGAGCAGCGAATTTGTTTATAAAGATTGAAAATCAGCAAGTCAGAGTATTGTTTTTGACGCTCCAATCATACATGCATCTTGGATCTTGGTGCACAGACACAAACAGACACAGTTATAAAATATATCTGCTCTCAGGATGTGAGGACAGACCAATAGTTAGTAACAGTAAAACTATATTTCATTTAGCTAAGTTATGGCTTAAGGATGATTACGAATTTTCTTTTAAAAATACAAATACTCTATATAATATGTGCACATACAAATACAACCATAAATTTTGGGGGGATACCCATAGGTGTAATTGGGGGCGGGAGGGCAACCCCACCCCCCTGTCATTTTCCAAACCTCCCCCCCAGAAATTTTTTGGGGTCCCCCGCCCCTCCCCCAATCACTAGCACAGGGGAGAACTTTGGTGGGTAAATTCGTTTTAAATTGCTGCGCAATGTAGAAAGATATTACCATGTAGTTACCACAATGTTTTAATGATAATTTAATAATTTTTAATGGATTTACAATTATTATATCCGATTTTTTCCATGAGGTTTTTAATGGATTTACAATGGTTTTACTTCGGTTTTTATACGTATTTACAATATTTTTACCACGTTGTAAAATTGTTGTGAATCTGTTGTAAAATCATTGTAAATGCAATTGGACTAATTTACAATGCTTTTACAACTTTTACAACGAAGTTACAACGTCCTTATAATGATTTTACTATATGGTAAATTTATTGTAAAATCGTCATAAATCTTTACAACGTTTCTACAATGATTTTACAACGAATTTACAAGTTTACAACGTTGTAAATCTGTTATAAAATTGATAAAACTTATTTTGGAGCATTGTAAAAACGTTGTAAACGATTTACGACGATTTTACAACAAGTTTACCACATAGTAAAATTGTTAAGAAAACGTTGTAAATTCGTTAAAAAGTTGTAAAAAACATTGTGAATTGATCCAATTGCATTTACAACAATTTTACAACAGATTTACAACAATTTTACAACGTGGTAAAAATATTGTAAATACGTGTAAAAACCGAAGTAAAACCATTGTAAATCCATTAAGGTCTCATGGAAAAATCGGATATAATCATTGTAAATCCATTAAAAATTATTAAAATTTCATTAAGGCTAAAATTGTGTAAATTCTATGGTAAAATCGTTGTACTTTGCGCAGCAATTGTGATTTTACCCAAAAAGTTCTTCCTGTGTAGTTCCCCAGGGGGGGGGGGGGGTTCGGAGGTACTCCCCCCAAAATTTTCGACCCCCCTTTGCCCCCCCCCCAAAAATTTTCGGCATCCCCTCCCCCAACTTTCGGCTACCCCCACTCACCCCCCCCAACCGTTTTTTTTGGAGCCAAAAAGTTGGCTAAATTTTGCCCAAAAATGGTCATTTTTTTGAAAAATTTTTCTGAAATGTTGACTTAACATCGCTTTAAAACCGCGTATAAACGCCTAAAACTGTCAAAACAAGCCGTGCTTTCTCGGAAAAAGCATTAAAATACAGAAAATTTTGCATTTTTAGGCCATTTTTTGGATTTTTTGAGGTTCCAATTTTTTTTTTGGGGGGGGGGGGGGGGTTCGGGGGGGGGGGGTACCCCCCATTGCCCTTTCGCGGGTCGACCACCAAATTTCCCATAGCTTACTCCCTCCCCCAACCAAAATTTCCAGGAAAACTATGCCCCCCATTGGCCAAAAATTGGGCATGTTTAGGGCAAATTTTGCAAAATGTTCCAAAAAAACTCCAAAACTTTTGGCTTAACGTGTTCATTATCGCGAAATACACGTTTATAACGGAGTTTCGTGGGCTTCTGGACTCAATATTGACCTTATTCTGGAGTCAGAAACGTGTTAGCAATCAAGTTTTCGAGTTTAAGAACACGAAATTAAGTGTAATGTTAACTTAATGATTTCATGTTTTTTGGCATTAGCAACATAGTTTCTCCGAAAATTTTGGTTGGGGGGAAAAGTAAACTGATCTCTTTTTTGGAATTTTGGTGGTCGACACCAAAATGTGATGGGGAGAATTCGGACCTCAGAAAATTCAAAAAATGGCCTAAAAACTGCAAAATTTTCTGTATTTTAAAGCATTTTTTTCGAAACAAGGCTTGTTTTTATCGTTTTAAGCATTTTTTACACCGTTTTAAACCAATTTTAAGCCAAAATTTGAAAAAATTTTTCAAAAATAACCATTTTTAGCAAAAGTTAGCTAACTTTTTGGAACCAAAAAAAGTGCTGGGGGGTTCGGGGGGGGGGTAACCCAAAGTGGGGGGAGGGATAGTCCAAAAATCTTGGGGGGGGGGTAAAATTGGTCGAATATATATATTGGGGGGAGTACCCCCCAACCCCCCCCCCCCTGGGGAAACTATGATTAGCAATGGCTGAAAATGCGATTTTTGGCATGAAAATAGAAAATTTTTTGGGGGAGGTTTTGGGGGGGTTGTGGGGGAGGGGTTGGGGGTCTAAAAAGGAGCCCCTCCAAACTTCCGGGGGAGTTCCCCCAACCCAAATCCTTGTTACAGCCACAGGTGGACAAGGGGGGGGGGGAATTTTCCCCCCGTCCCCCCCCCCCCGCCAAGGCCCCCACCACGGGGCGCGGATTTGCTCCCACAATGGGTAAGGAAAATGGCCACAAGGGGTCAGAAAATTGCCCAAAAATTAGGTTTTACGACTAAAGTTTCCAAAACTTTTCCACTTAAATTACTATTTTTAGCTAAAAAACGTCAAAAAAACGCGTTTTGGCTAAAAAATCGCTGTTTTTTGTTAAAAAATTGCAAAAATCGCTTAAAATTCGCTTTAAAAAGTACCCCTAAGAAAAATCGCTCTCACAAGGGGTACCCAAATTTGCTTCCACAAGGGTCAGTGAAATTTTACCTCCCGTTCAGGTATGGTTGCAGCTATGGGGATACCCCCACAACTGCGCCTCCCCCCCCCCTCTGGTGAAACTGCGCCGAAGACGCAAAAAATGGCCAAAAATTGGGTATTTTTAGTGTAAACTTTGAAAAAATTTGAATTAAAGTCTTCTAAATTTTTCACCCCAATTTTGGACACCCCCCCCCCCCAAATTACAAATTTTGTGGCCCCCCAAAAAAGGAAAATTTAGGGGGGGGGGTCCCTCCACCCATAGGTGTACCTTGAGAAAACGTTGGGGAAGGGGGTAGCCGTTTTGTGGTGGGGTGGGGTTCGGAAAAATCTAATTGGAAGGGGGGGTGGGGTAAAAAAGGTTGTGGTCAATATTTTAGAATATATTTGCAAATCTGCTAAAAAAGCGTTATTTCCAACTAAAAATCAACAATATTTCTTCATTTTTGCTCATTTGTTCGAAAAAGCTTGGATTTATTGCAAAAATTTAGAATTTTTCCAAAAAATTTCGAATTTTTACTAATTTTGAGGCAAGATTTTCAAAATTTTGCGTGGGGGCCGGGTATGTAAAATTTGGGTGGGTGGGCTCTGGGATTTGGCCATTTGGTGGTGGGGTCTGTCTCGGAAATTTCGAGGGTGGGGTCGGCACTTTTCCATTTGGGGGGGGGGTTCCCCCCCAAGTACACCTATGCCCCCACCCTCCGTTGGAACCCCCCAGATTTTTTGCCCAGCCACACCTATGTTTAAAACCACTGTCTAGTGTTTACTTACTTTATGGTGAGATGTTTTTTATCATTAGAAACGGCTGAAAATGCGATTCTTGGCATAAAAATGAAAAATTTTTTTGGGGACGGTTGGGGGTCTCGGGGGGAAGGTTGGAGGTCCCGGGGGGGTTGGGGGTCTCGGGGGGGGGGTTGGGGGGTCTCCAATGGGAGGCCCCCAGAAAAGATTGGGGGAGCCTCCCCCACCAGAAATCTCCGTTACACCTATGGGCATATGTGTAACGGGTATTTGGGGCGGGGGGGTCCCCTCCCCCGCAATTTTGGGGGCCCCCTTTTCAGACCACCCTACCCCCCACGAGTCCACGACCCTCAAACCCCCCCCCCAAAATTTTTCATTTTTTATCCCAAAAATCGCATTTTCAGAGCCATTGCTAATGCCGAAAAACATAAAATCATTAAGTAATTTAAACATTAGACAGTGTTTTAAACTCGGCAACTTGATTGCCAACATGTTTCTGAGTCCAGTACGAGGTCAATATTGAGTCTAGATTCTAGAAGGCCATAAAACCGTTATGAACGTGTATTTCTCTCGATAATAAACACGTTAAGCCAAAAATTTGGACTTTTTGGAAAAATTTTGCAAAATTTACCCTAAAACGCCCAATTTTTGGCCAATTTCCTCGCCGTCGACGCCATAGGTGTACTTGGGGGGGATGGGGGGAACTCCTCCCCCCAAATGGAAAAGTGGAATTTTGGAGGCAGCCCACCCTCGAAATTTTGGAGGCAGCCCCACCCCCAAATAGCCAAATCCCAGACCCCACCCACCCAAATTTGCCAGACCCAAATTTGCTAAAATGAAGAAATGTTGTTGATTTTTAGTTTTAAATAACGCTTTTTTTAGTAAATTTGATATTTTTTCTAAATTTTTGACCAAAAAATTTCCCCCCACCCAATTCGATTTATCCGGACCCCACCCCACCATAATTCTATACGGCTACCTCCTCCCCCAAATTTTCTCAAGGTATACCTGTGGTCGGCGCAACAACCCCCCCCCCCAGTTGGGGGGCCCAAAAATTTCTGGGGGGTGTGGGTTTTGGAAAAATGGCTGGTGGGGTTACCCCCCCCCAACCAACCATAGTTCCTTTGGGAAGGGTATAGCCATGGGGGAAAACCCCACATTTTCGGATTTTGGCTGGAACTTTTTTATTATATATATATCAGGGCTAGATGAGAACTTTATATAAGTACCATCGTATACTTGGCGTACTTAGATCTTTCTTTTAAGCCCATTTGCACTTCTCTAGGTTGTACCGTTAGGCCGGTATAATGCAAAAAGTAGCGGGGCAAGAAAGCCCAATGGGGGAAAAAGTCCACCCCTCACAGGTCTCAAAAATTGTCGTAGCGCTATTCTGACACTTCCGGTGTAAAATTCAACTAGCTAGTATAAATCAAAAAACCCGATCTAGGTACCTTTTTTGAGATTTCATGTGCCATTGAAAATGCAGCATCGAACGGACAGGTTTCATAAAGTTTCCTTGTGCGGTTGTTAAAAACTTTTCAACAAAATTTTTTTGGGGTTTTCCCGCCAAAGTGGGTTTTTCCCCGCCACATTTGGCAATGTGCCAGACCAACGGTGCATCGGATCGATCTAATTTTGGCTGTGTGCAAAGAGGAAGACTTGCCATCATTGCAGATATTTGCACAACTTTTCTAACCCAACCCAGTCAAAAGTTACATCGGTCCAAACTTCTAGAAAATTTTGGCATGGTTGGACCAAGAAGTAGGTGTCATTTTCAAAGTGTCGTAAAATGAGCAGGAGTTTTGAGCTCATAACTCCAACCCTTGGTCCAGGAGGTGGGTGGGTTTTCCCCCCAAAAAGGGGGTGGGTTTTCC
>JASAND010009477.1:0-38862 GCA_030248195.1 Trissonchulus latispiculum | reverse complement strand
ACAAGCGTATACGTCTGTGATTTGTGTATGTTGTACTGCTGTCTACCTTGTTCATAGTTCATACTTTATTCCACTACAACTCTTGTTTACTATAAGTTACGTAGCCAGACATAGATCTTGGTCTACTTGCAGTTTCATAAAGAGGGGGTGGTCGCAGAGGCTTTCTAAACTTGAGTCTCATTTTGTGACAGTCCAAAATTTCCAGAAAATACTGTACACAGTGAAACTCTTCCAGCACCAGCGGAGGTGGTTCATTGGAACAGAATTTGTGGCATTCTTCTGGCATGTTGGAATTTGAATCAGAACAGCAAAATGTGTTGTTGTATCCTGCACTGGCACACTGGAGATATTTTGATGCATAAACAATGTCACAGCCTTCACTGTTTGTATCAAAAACCTACATAAAGCAAAAAGTGAACATTTTTATATTGAGTGGGTTCCTTCGACTTTCGACACTATGACATTTCGATGATGAACGAGTAAAACCAAGAGTACATATAATTACGAGTATGAAACTCTTACACTAGCATGTAAAAGTGTGTGCTCTTTCCAATGATATACAAATTGTTGCACAATACAAAAATTCTCAGGAATGTAGTGTGCAAAATTTTTATATCATTGGAAATAGCAGAAAAAATGCTACAAAGCTGTCATTGTACTAACCTAATTAAAGTTATAATTAATTAATTAATTAAAATAACTAATAAATTACCTACAGCAAGAGTTTATAATACCAAGAGTAAGACACTCAGCTCTTCTTAATAGAATAAGCTTGCAAGATGCTCGAAACATTAAGGCCGAAATCTCGGGGGGGGGGGCTTCTCCTCAGTATGTAAACATAGTACGCTGACATTTTTCAAAAACGGGCGTTTTCGCTAAATTAAATACTATAACTTGAGCTAGGAAAATCGTACACCAATAATTTTTATATCATCATGTTGCGTAGAACGAGATCTTTTTAACTATATAAAAAATTATATAGTTCGGTTTAGACAATTCCTCATAAATTCAGCAACAACATAAGGCATTTCTAAGAAATGATGAAATTCTCAGAATTGTCGTGGCAAGGATGCTTTATTGCCGGTTTTGTAACAGATTACCAAAACCGAACAATATAATTTTTATATCGTTAAAAAGATCTCGTTCTACGCAACATAATGAATGACATAAAAATTATTGCTGTACGAGTTTCCTAGCCCAAGTTATAGTATTTAATTTGTCAAACACGTCCGTTTTTAAAAAATATCAGCGTTTATTTATTTATTTTTTCGCCAGCACAATGAAAAGAATATTAAGGAAAAAGGTTAGGTCAGAAAACAAACGTTAGTCGCCAAAAACAAAAGAACAACTACAAAAGGTATTTATAACTAAACAAATCATAGAACAACATAATTACGTATGCTTACATGCTGAGAAGCCCCCCGAGATTTCGGCCTTAATGTTTCGAGCATCTTGCAAGCTTATTCTATTATTAAGAGCTGAGTGTCTTACATGGTATTATAAAATCTTGCCTACAGTAAGCCTTAGGCTAATGAGCTAATCTGCGAGCAGACACACGCTTATATGAAAGCGTGTAATTAGTGCAAAGTGGGACCCTCCCGGAAGTTACGGGGGGTTCCCGAGTTAATGAACCGAGCATACCTAGTATGATTTGTACATGCTAGTGTAAGAGTTTCATACTCTTATATTATGTACTCTTGGTAAAACCAGGAGTACATTATGATAAGAGTATGCCAATAGGCAAGCTCTATGTTATCAGTGCAAAAACTATGTTCGCTAACGGTTACTTTTGCGTTTAAAATTAATTCAATCCTTTCGGCGTACAGGTTAAACAAGTCAAACAGTTTATCTTAACTTGCCCGCAGGGTTAAAATAATTCTACTTCTGCTTATTCTCTCATTCTTCTTTTAACTTGAGCGCGAAAAGGCCCTTAGCGCGAGATTGCAAATTTCTCAAACCTTCTCTAAACCCAAATGATAGATTATTTCCCAGAACGGTTAATGAATGACAAAGACAAACTGTCCAGAGGCTCTGATTCTACAACCGCTACAGGCTACAACATATGGCGTCCAAAGGCCCCTTAATGAGATCCCAACTGGCGTTTAAATTGTTTATAAATTTGACTTACTATATTATTAGAAGCTTCGTAGTGACATTTGCCGTGACAGTGCTGAGGTAGTTCTCGGCGGCAGCACAGCTGAAATTCTTTGTTGATTCCAGGAATTTTCATCTGCAACATGAACTTTGTACTAGTCACATATTTATTGATTTATGTATTCTGTCCATTACACTTTCTAGCTAATACATAACAAATGCTCAATCTGATGATTCAGCAACAAAATATCATTCAAATTGTAGAAATACCTCCTTTGCTCCTTCCATCCATCTGGAACTATTCTCCTTAGGTTTCGATCGTTTTCCCTTCTGTAAAAGTTTCGGTCGGTCCGGCCTTTTCATAGTTTCTGCTATACAGTAGTCCTGGCATTCTCCGTTCAGGAAAGGACATGCCCAAACACCAATATTGTTGCAGGGAATTTCAGCAAAAGACTCCAAATCTGAGGCCGTAATTGTTGCAAAAGCTGCGAAGTGGATGAAAATTGTGAAGAAGAATTCGTTAAAAACCATTCTTCATTAGATTCGATTCCACATTGAATTAGAAGTTTACAAACTTAAACGTTGAAGAAACATCACTTTTACAGTTATGTTGAATATAAAACTGGTTTCTTCTTTTTGTGCAGTTTTATTAAATTTGCCTGAAGTTAGAATAGATGTATATAATATTGCAAACTGTTTTTTCTGAAATGTAAAAAGAAGCAGTAGTTGTCGCAGTCCGACCAGAAATATGCTATTTTGAAAGATACTGCAATTAACAACTATTCCAACACGATATTGTCTTAGTCTTTCTCAGAATTTATTCCATTCATTTGCAAAGCTACAATAGTTGGGCAAATTAAAATTATACATAAACACAAAAAATCTTATAAAATTTAGTGCTATCTCAATGTGGTGCAGAAAATTCTTCGAATATCTAATTTTTTAGAAATTGTCAGATTTCAGTCCTTCTCGATGACAGGGGATAACCACATCAATTAGATCTAGAAAGCATTCTTTGTGCTTCAGGGTCAGCTCGTCTGGGCCGTCCGGTCTGCAGAGTACCATACAATGCTCTCCTTTTGCAGCCAATCCATTGGTGGCACAACAATCAGTGTTATCGTTGTTATCGCTGGCGCACCATGAAAACTTTTTGATGTAGGTCAGTAGTGGGCATTCACCTCGGTTCACTACTTCTTGCAGCTATAAGAAGTAGCGCTTAAAGGTAAAGGGCAATGCAAAGCTTTGTCAATTCAATGCTAATACGTTCCAATAAATAACATCAATAACATCTGATATCGCTACTGCTCACGATGCCAGTTTCAGTTTCAGTGCCAGAAGATTACCGTGATACTCGAAATCGGAGCTGATATAGCGTAAATCAGAACTTGATGATCTTTATATATTGAGCTGCAACGTAAAATTTGATAGTGGACGGACGCGAACTTGGCATTTGTTTGCTTCTCAAAACTTTGAGTGCCGATAGTGAGAAACTATTAGATAACTAATAACAATCAACAACAACTAACAACAAACAACTAACTGATTACTAAACATATAACCTGTTCGAGGGTCAAATCGTAGCGACACATGTCGGCACAACCTGGAATCAGTGCTTCGCAACAACTCCGAAAACGGTAAGCAGCTTCTTCGTCACCAACACCATGTTTATTCTGAAAATTAAAGTTAAGACTTTATTAAAGCAGCCAGGCAATATTCTCATACGTTTCATAATTTCCTAAAAAATTTCATACGTTTCATAATTTCCTAAAAAGTTTAATTGTATATACCAATCCTATTGCTATCCTATTCCCCTATTAATACCACAATAACTGAATACAATCTCACCAAATTCTTATCCTTATTTGATGGTCTCTCGCTCGATTTTGACGTGTCTGATTTATCTGATTTATCACTGCTTTTCCCCTCACTCGATCCGCCAGAACAGACATCCGGGCACGAAGAAGCAACTGAGCTCGAGCTGCAAAACGCTTTACTAATTCGATCACAAGAAACACTCCCGACATCGCTCTTGGCGTCGATCGTAGAGATCACAAAGAAAATCGCAACAGAAACGGAAATAACGTGTCGTGACATCGTTACTTCAACAGGAAATTCGACTGGTTCAAAATTGAGGATTTCTGACTTTTTGCAAGAATTTATTATTTCTATTGGCTCCTATTTGGTGACGTTATCGAAAACTTGTCGGTGCAAGAACGTTTCTGCACTCACCTTGTGTGAGTGCTCATAAAAGCAGCATGGCCTTTTTAGTCACTGGGTTGTTTTGTTTCAAAGCAGATTAGTGTTTATCCCCTACAGAAGTAGTGTTTCTCAAGGATTCCACAATTTGAGAAGCTATTTAACTCTACTCTACTATCAAAGGTCAAACTTTGACAACCTCATTCCTAGCCTTAAAAATAGCATCACTGAGATGAGTTTGATAGCTACAGTTTTGACAATGTGATACTGTGTATAGCTATAAGAACCGGAACCGGAACCGGAAGGATTTTTGGAACCGGACCGGTTCCAGTGTATTTTTTGTCTCAGATGATTTGAAAAATGTAACCAGAAATTAAGTTTTCAGCCTGCAAATTTTGAAAATGTCTCTAGCTTTTAAATTTAAATTTTCTGTCTGCAAATTCTGAAAATTTCTGAAGAAATTATCATTGAGTGAGGTTTTTCTGGAAGTCTACCGAAACTCAATAGTTTAACTTTTTCTTGTTTTTTTGCAAGTGGTCCACCACTCTAGGCACGCACTGCGGCCCGTAAGTGGTCCTTCCCGCAGACCGCAGTCAAGAGGCGGAGAGAAGAAGATCACGGACAGAAAACGTGATCCCCGAGCAAGCTACCGTACGGTTATTTCAGTCACTCCCAAGGCAACTACATTCGCTTTTCCGAATGCAGCTGCCCCCCGCATGGCAATAGCAACTATGTAGGTAGGCTGAAAAACTAAACTGAAAGCCCGCTCGAAAGGCGAAAGGGGGAAAAGTGTGGCTGCAGAAATGGAGTCGGTGGGATAGCGAGCACTAAGACAGGATAGTAAGAAACATACGGTCTGTTAGGAGGGTGTCCCCTCACGAAAGTTGCAAAATAGTTTTAACCGTTAAATTTTAACATCTCGGTACAATTGTGCTTAGCTTTCTTTATGGAAAACATCTAATTATGCAGCTAGGTTTAAACTATTCAAATTAAAATTACTAATCCATTTACCTTTTTCCTCTCTACTGTAAAGTTCAAACCCAAAAGATTATTTGAATCCATTTTCAATTTATGAAATAACTTATTTGCCAGCCAATTCCAAATTTCCATATATGTTTTAATCTTCCAACTTTGCCTGATCCAAACAGGTCAACGAATCTGGCAAAGAAATCGCTTGCTTTAATGGCCCTAGTGAGCATCCTTTGTAGGTTTTTATCCCTACAAGTATATTCATATTACTTTCCCAAAAACCTGATATTTACGAGGGCAAATGACGATTGACTGGCTCTGTCCCAAACAAGGAGGAAGAAGAAAAAGGAAAATTAGATAACTCCGTCATGACAAAATTCACTTATCGACTATATGTGACATACGAGACAGTTGTGATCCTCACTGTCTCTACGAAATTGATACATAATTGTTTTACCCCCAAAGATTAATTTTAAGTTTAACTGAAATTCCAAAAACTTATCTCTTCATCTATAATGGCCGCCAGCTAGTTCGACGTGTTGTATCAGATCTCCACTTTTTCTTGTATGTTGGCGAGATATATACCCACTTACTTTTGAGTAGAGTTGTCCTCGATTCGTTAAAAGGGGGTTGGGCCGGCCCCCAGCCCCCCGAATTTTGGAGGCTGGGCTACTTTGGGGGCCAGCCCCGGGAGCACGGCCCCCGACCCCCGGGGCCCTCCGAGTGGACGGCCCCCAGTCGGCCCACGGCACTATGAATGTGTGCTTTCTTAGAAAGAACAATTACTACAGACATGTTGTTGTTGTTGCACCGGCCCTCACCGGCCGGCCGGCCGACAGGTGCCACTTTTCGCAGGCTATCCAAAATACAAATAAAAATTAAGATTTTTGATAGTTTCCAAGGCAGACTTTAGCAAGTTAAGACGACAAGCTGCAGAAACTGTCACTGGCCGGTCGGCTGCCTCACATTTGACCGGCTGGCTTGTCACCGGCCGGCCGTGCGGCCTGGGTCTGACGGGACGGCCTGTTCTCTGCCGGCGGCTGCCGGCCAACCGGCCGGCCCACTCTGGACCTGGTTCGGCCGGTCACCGGCCGGCCGCCTGCCGGCCAGCAGGTCTAGAGTGGGTCGGTGCACAACACTTGTTATTAATGCTTGCAAAATTTTGGACATTTTAACACTTTTAAGCACTACTTTTTTACACTGTTCACCGGCATTTCCAACAAAATTCTTAGGGCCTTTTCGCGCGCGAGTTAAACGAGTAGAGTTAAACGAGTTAACGTTAAATATTTTAACCCCTGTTCGCGCACTCAGCGAGTTAATTTTAACCCTGCCTATTTTAACTCTTTTAACTCTAGCAGGGTTAAAACGAGCAGAGTGGAGTTAAACGAGTTAAAACCAGGAGAGTTAAAATTAACTCACTGAGTGCGCGAATATGGGTTAAAAGAGTTAATTTTAACTCGTTTAACTCTGGCGATTCGTCTCCGTTCCTTTCATGCACGCGTTCAAATCAGTTTAAAGCAGTGATCAACATAAACAACAAACTATGCTTCCGCCTTGGGGTCCGTCTAAAAAGCGGAAGCGGAAACGGAAACGGAATCGGGGTCTAATAAAAGGAAATAAAAGCGGAAGCCAGGTCTAAAAGGCAGAAACGGAAACGGAAAGCGGGTTTAATTGGCGGAAACGGAATCAGGGGCTAAACAGAATAATACCAAGCGGAAACTGGTCCAAAATGTGAATTAATAAATGGAATTATGGTTTAGTTTGCGGAATCAAAAATTTAATGCAAAAAACTAATTCCTATATATATCTTGAAAATTTGAATAAATAATAAAATAGTAATTCAATAAAAGAATAAAAAATCGAAGATTATTCAGTTTAGCGTTACTGTATATGACAAAACTGGTAAAGCTAAACAGCTCTCTGCATTTGTTGGATCACAAATAGCATTTCAGAAATTAATTAATTACCAATGCAAATGTAGCCTTACTTTGTTGACAGTTTTCAGTTTACTGATACATTATCCCAACAGCCCTTTTATGGGCAACCATTTCCATGTAAAATCTTAAAATCGAATAATCGAACTCGGAGCTGTATGCAAAATTCCGTAGCAATTCTTACTAATCAATTTTCGTCGGATTTAGACAATAATTCGAAGGAAAATACTTTTGGAAATGGTTGCCCTTAAAAGGCCAGTTGGGAAAAACTTTACAAGTTCTTCCCAAATTTTCCAAACCGATTTCATTTAAACTAAACTAGTTCATTGACTGATCTTGTATCTCGCAATAAATTTTTTCATATCAAAGGAAATTAAAATTTTTCAATTTCACCTTCATTTCTCATATTTCTTTCGATTAAGTCATACGTATTTTTATGCAAGTAATTTAATTTAATAAGATTATCTCGCCGTTAATTAATCTTAATAAGATTCAAAACATTTGTTTAAATATGGGCATTTTTCTCCTAATATGTATTTTCTAAATATATTTATTTCACTGAAAATTCTCTAAATTAAAAATACAAGCTTTATGCTTAACAGCCTGCTGGCTGAATTCTGGCAAAGTAAGTTTTTCATTGGATGCATGAACGTTGACACAGCGCCGCCTAGCGAGGGAAATATCTGGACAGAAATATCTCTGCTCACGTTTCCATTTCCACTTTTACCATTTTTCCGTTTCCACATTTTAGACGTGTTTTGGTTTCCGCTTTTGAGACTAAATTCCGTTTCCACATTTTAGACCGTGTTTCCGTTTGGATTTCCGCTTTTTAGACCCAATTTCCGCTTTCGTTTCCGTTTCCGTTTCCGCTTCCGCTTTTTAGACACCCTCCGCCTTGTCTTGAATGAATTTCGGTGGTTCAAGATTCCTTTTTAAATAGTGTAATAGTTGTTTTATATGCTACCAAGACGCTACAAGTTGAAGACTATTTGCTTTATTCCTTATTTTGTGGAGATTAAACAGTTTTAATCATCTATGCACAAATATTTAGTTTAATATGAGCAAAGCACACTCTAGAGGGCGCACAAACTACCGTAAGACTATCGCACCGATTTGATTGGATAGGTTTTTCTAGCCAGTTTAAACTTAAAGTAACTAGCCTTTGGTAAAATGGTCGACTATACAAAGTTACAGGGGGAGTTCGAGTGGAATTAAACGTTTGATATTGGAAACGGTAATGGGATACATCTTGAGATTGCGGATTTTACTTCTGAACATTCGTGACTGCGGAGTTTCATTAGGTTGTATGCTGGATAACTTTATAAGTCTACCTTAGACCTTTATTTAGTGATTTTAGGAGTACCACTGTGACCAGTGTGTACACTGTAAAATCCGTGACCACGACTGTTATATAATCGACGACACCGTGAATATGACGCATTTGTGGACTATGGTCCAAGAAGTAAAATGCTCCGACTATGAAAGCTTTCGATTGATCTAAAATTTATATTTAGAAAAATTTGAAAAATTGCTATTTTTCAGCTTCTCAAACCTCCATATTTGACTACCGTGGCCAACTGGGCGTACTTAGCAACAGTTGTATTCAAACTTGACCTTTAAGTCAGCAATAATCGTGCACAAACAGATATTCGAGCATTTGGCGTGCCTTTGTTGCTATTAATTCACATTATTTGCAGAAACACGAATTTTCAAAATTTTGCTAAATTTCGGCTTCCTGCCCCAGTGAAATCCGGTATCGTTCAAATTTAAGCTGTGATCTGTAGGACTTAGAATTTTAAATCAGGCCTCCCCCAGGTTTCAAAATATGTCATCAAGGACCACCAATTTCGACTTTACAAAACAGTCAAATTTGGCTGTTCTCAAACATTAAAAATTTTATAAAAATTTAACAAAGAAATTTCCAAGGCATAAATTAAAATTCCGTTTCCTACAGGCCACCATTTGAGATCGTCTTTGTAATATAACGTAAGTAAGAAAGTTGGTAGTAAACCGCACCGTTTTCTCATTAGCGTGATTTCTCTGGTGCACGAAAAAATTTTTCCATTTATTGGAAATCTGATCACAGCTTCTACCAAAAAGAATTGAAGACTAATAAGCTAAACAGGGTGTAAGCGTCAACCAATCAAGTAGCGCCTCTGTGAAGTAGCGCTAGCTAATCAAGCTTTGAAACAGCCAATTAAAGCTAACCAAACTGAATGCCATAAAAGGAATAACTTTGAGCATTTCATAGTGTATTTCATAGGATCAATTTTGCAGCTTTTCTCAGCACATTTTATACAATTATTATTTGACACTACTTATTTTGCAAATGCAGTAACTGTTACTTATTTCTTCTGAACCGAAAAAATAAAGATTTTGTAAAAAAAACTCTTGTATTAGCAAAACAAATAAGCCAAAATATTAAATAAAATACCACTTTTGGTTTAATTGACCTGTAGTGACTTCAGGCGGGCTACCTTAGTTTTAACTCGTTTAACCCCCGTGCAGAACCGAGGGTTAAAATTCAATTGAAAAAGTTGCTGCAGAGTTAAAGGAGTTAATTTTAACTCGCGCGCGAAAAGGGGTTGAGTTAAAATTAACTCCGTGGATTTTAACCCATTATGTGCGCGCGAATGCAGGTAGAGTTAAACGAGTTAATTTTAACCCCTGTTCGCGCGAACACCGAGTTAAAAAACATTTAACTCGTTTAACTCCAGCTAGTTAAAATTAACTCATTTAACGCTTTTAACCCTGGCGCGAAAAGGATCGAGTTAATTTTAACTCATGTAACTCGCGCGCGAAAAGGCCCTTGGTGGCATGCCTGAACGTCATAAATCCGATACTTTCTGGCGGTTGAATTATCCGCGAGTCATTTACTAGTACATCATTTACCAGGAAATTAGTTTACGATTGAAATTTTTCACATATTTGTTACACATTCTAACACTTTTTACACTGTTAAAATGAGGTGTGAAATTTAATTATATACAATTTACACGTAAATTAATAATCTAAGCTTTGTAACAACTTTTGGACATATTTTGATCCAATTTATATAAAAATAAAAAAAGTTGATTTATAACTGTTTTATAAAAATATCATTTGGAACCGGAAGCTAAAACCGGAACCTGTTTCAAAAATCGAAACCGGTCCGAGCACTACCCTACATGCCTTCTTTCTGTAGTCTATTTTCTAGGAACGAAATTATCATTAAATGAATAATGCATATAATTACAAATGTTTCTTTGTCGCCTTCACATATTTTTCGATGTTTCAGCAAATAAAACGTAATTTATTCAAAAATGTAAGGAAAATCCTTAGAAAGCTAGGCTGTTCTCATTTACGGTAAGTTAGTTGCAGTAGCTTGAGACAGACTCATCTAACAAACTAATAATTCATATCCGAAGTGGCCTAGCTGCTTTCTAGAATGTTATCAAATGACAACCAATCTTTTTAATATACATAACAGAAAACAATTGAACAATAAAATAAAAATAGTGTCTTCAATGCCGGCCCTAAGAAGACGATTCTCCCAAATAGTCATCAGCAGATTTAGCTTCAGGACCACTGCCTTCACCACCTGACGTGTTAGCCCTCCCATCACTATCAAGACTGGAAGTAGCAGCCTGCTCGGCCAGTGAAACTTGTTGATTAAATTCGGCATACTCCGACGGACTAGTCTGAACAACTTTCATAATACTTTGAGAAATGTGACCTTGCTAAAACCAATAAATACACAGTAGTATAGGGTGCACGTTTCGACCCTCAATCCCAATCCCAAAACACCCAGTTTCTGCCCTTACCAATCAAATACCCTCACAACACCCAGTTTATACCCCCAGTACTTCCTGCCATACTCCTAGTATTACAGGGCTTCTTCATCAGAATACTTTGCCTCGTACTCTATTTGTTTGGCCAGAATTTCATCAATTATTGGATCATCAAGGAACCCCTTACAACGTTGGATGTGAAAGTAGATTTTTCTATTTAGTTCAGCTCGGATCCTAGGTCGGACTTCATTGTAAGCCTCAATTTCAGCCTCAGCATCACCATGGCCGTCTGCGAGATACTCATTTGCTAACCTAGTTATTTTACCATCGATTTTTTCTTCAGACTGCCTGACAAGCTCATCCCAAAATTTACCAATGTCAGTTGGCTCGTAGATCTCTCCACAACTTGAGTCGCTACTGTCTGAACATTCGGTACTTGTCTCTGATTCGGACTCATCATACTCTGGTTGGGCACTGTGAAGGTTTTGAACATGACGTTGTAGGTTGAACGCCCTGGTGAATGTCTGACCACAAGTGCCACACTGGTATGGTTTGTAATATTCACAACTAGACATGTTTGTTCGATATACGCTTGATGACGCTTTGTCTTTGGTGCTTTTATTGATTTCGCTTGGCGCTTTTATGTACTTCGTCGCTTTTATTGATTTTCAGTAAGAGTCACTCCGAGCGAACACCGAGTATACACTGAGTAAGCACCGAGTAAACACCGAGTAAACACGGAGCATACACCGAGTACACACCGAGCCGTCTGAGTAATCTAGGAGTAATGATGGGAAATTTCAAAATGCAATTTCCACTTTTATTGGTTCACTGTACTCGAAGTAGAAAAAGTATATAAAGGGTGAAAATTTCGATATCGCGTCAGTTGGACTTGATCTGTCGTCGCGAACGGTCGGTTCTAAAAGTGCTCTCTCGACAAGCAGTTCTTAAAGGACATAAAAGCGAGAAAGTTCATAAAAGCGAGAAAGTTAATAAAAGCGAGGAAGTTAAAAAAAGCGAGAAAGTTAATAAAAGCGATTTCTAAAACTTCAAATTTTTGATCATGTCTGGAATTTCGCAGTTTAACGCCGCTATTGCTACCGGTTTCTGGAAGGGCAATCCTGCTGTTACCCAGGCCCTACGAGATCAAGCTGTTTCCCTAATTAAAACTGAGTGGGACGGCAAGGAAGCTATTGGTTCAGATGAATTCTGGACCTACGCTCAAACCCTCCCCCAAAATCCTCCAGTCCAATCAGCGACCCTTAGTTGTCCAACATGCGAGGAAGTGCTAGACATCTAAAGAAACATTTTTCATCCAGATATGGTCTTCCAGTATGCTGATTGTTAACTAGAGCATTTAAACCCCGGTTGTTTTTCACGTAGTTAGGAAGATATCTAGCTTCTCCGACTGCATAGGAAATCAGCTTGTTTATGTAGAAGCAGACATTTGTAATTTCCAGAACTGTCCACTTCTTATTGGGGCGCTGTTGTCTAATCCATTCTAGGATGTCCCCTTTGACTAACTCGTAGTAAATTTTTCCTAGATCTCCTTCATTCGAGATGTGAATTGGTTCTTCGAAATACCGGCTGTTTCCAGAAGGGTAGTAATATCTAAGTTCCCCGTCTTCTATATTTCTAAGTACAAAACCGAAAGATAGATTAAATTTGAACTGCCACCTTTGAAGTTTGAAAATAATTTTGGTCAACTGCTTGATTTTGGAGGGATCAGAAACCCTGAAGTTGTATCGATTTTGAATACCTGGGGAGACAAAGTAGCGTGTTCTAATTTTGCTCCAATTTTCCCTGTAGATTTGGGCTACGTCCTCTGGAAAGTCCTTTACAATACTCCTAGTCAATTTGGGGGCGTCTTCCGTTGGGAGATTTGAGAAATGGGTTTGCCTAAGAGTTCTGGGATCCTGAATTTTTGGGGCTTCCCGGTGAGTCCTAAGATGTCCCTGGTAACCCTTGTAGGTCCTGTATTTGAATCCGCATTTTCTGCATTCATAGGAAGGAGGAGCGACTGCAGGATGAAACTTTGTAATATGCCTGGTCATGTTATTCTTCCTGGTGAAGGTTTTTTCACAATGTGGGCACTGGAAGATGGGGTTGGTAGAATGGGATGCCTTGTGCTTTTTGAGCTCGGCCAAGCTGGGGAATGATTCCTCGCATGTTGGACAACTAAGGGTCGCTGATTGGACTGGAGGATTTTGGGGGAGGGTTTGAGCGTAGGTCCAGAATTCATCTGAACCAATAGCTTCCTTGCCGTCCCACTCAGTTTTAATTAGGGAAACAGCTTGATCTCGTAGGGCCTGGGTAACAGCAGGATTGCCCTTCCAGAAACCGGTAGTAATAGCGGCGTTAAACTGCGAAATTCCAGACATGATCAAAAATTTGAAGTTTTAGAAATCGCTTTTATTAACTTTCTCGCTTTTTTAACTTCCTCGCTTTTATTAACTTTCTCGCTTTTATGAACTTTCTCGCTTTTATGTCCTTTAAGAACTGCTTGTCGAGAGAGCACTTTTAGAACCGACCGTTCGCGACGACAGATCAAGTCCAACTGACGCGATATCGAAATTTTCACCCTTTATATACTTTTTCTACTTCGAGTACAGTGAACCAATAAAAGTGGAAATTGCATTTTGAAATTACCCATCATTACTTCTAGATTACTCAGACGGCTCGGTGTGTACTCGGTGTATGCTCCGTGTTTACTCGGTGTTTACTCGGTGCTTACTCAGTGTATACTCGGTGTTCGCTCGGAGTGACTCTTACTGAAAATCAATAAAAGCGACGAAGTACATAAAAGCGCCAAGCGAAATCAATAAAAGCACCAAAGACAAAGCGTCATCAAGCGTATATCGAACAAACATGTCTAGTTGTGAATATTACAAACCATACCAGTGTGGCACTTGTGGTCAGACATTCAGCAGGGCGTTCAATCTACAACGTCATGTTCAAAACCTTCACAGTGCCCAACCACAGTATGATGAGTCCGAATCAGAGACAAGTACCGAATGTTCAGACAGTAGTGACTCAAGTTGTGGAGAGATCTACGAGCCAACTGACATTGGTAAATTTTGGGATGAGCTTGTCAGGCAGTCTGAAGAAAAAATCGATGGTAAAATAACTAGGTTAGCAAATGAGTATCTCGCAGACGGCCATGGTGATGCTGAGGCTGAAATTGAGGCTTACAATGAAGTCCGACCTAGGATCCGAGCTGAACTAAATACAACAATCAACTTTAAAATCCAACGTTGTAAGTGGTTCCTTGAAGATCCAATAATTGATGAAATTTGGCCAAACAAATAGAGTACGAGGCAAAGTATTCTGATGAAGAAGCCCTCAAACGTGCCATAGAAAAGAACTCCAATTTGAGCACAGTGGTACTACCTGAAAAGACGGTGGACCAGTTTGATGAACAGGATCAGGAAGAGGAAGAATAAAAATTCTTAGTTAGTGGGGAGTAGGCTCGGAGTCGGCTCGGTGTATACTCGGTGTTCGCTCGGAGTGACTCTTACTGAAAATCAATAAAAGCGACGAAGTACATAAAAGCGCCAAGCGAAATCAATAAAAGCACCAAAGACAAAGCGTCATCAAGCGTATATCGAACAAACATGTCTAGTTGTGAATATTACAAACCATACCAGTGTGGCACTTGTGGTCAGACATTCACCAGGGCGTTCAACCTACAACGTCATGTTCAAAACCTTCACAGTGCCCAACCAGAGTATGATGAGTCCGAATCAGAGACAAGTACCGAATGTTCAGACAGTAGCGACTCAAGTTGTGGAGAGATCTACGAGCCAACTGACATTGGTAAATTTTGGGATGAGCTTGTCAGGCAGTCTGAAGAAAAAATCGATGGTAAAATAACTAGGTTAGCAAATGAGTATCTCGCAGACGGCCATGGTGATGCTGAGGCTGAAATTGAGGCTTACAATGAAGTCCGACCTAGGATCCGAGCTGAACTAAATAGAAAAATCTACTTTCACATCCAACGTTGTAAGGGGTTCCTTGATGATCCAATAATTGATGAAATTCTGGCCAAACAAATAGAGTACGAGGCAAAGTATTCTGATGAAGAAGCCCTCAAACGTGCCATAGAAAAGAACTCCAATTTGAGCACAGTGGTACTACCTGAAAAGACGGTGGACCAGTTTGATGAACAGGATCAGGAAGAGGAAGAATAAAAATTCTTAGTTAGTGGGGAGTAGGCTCGGAGTCGGCTCGGTGTATACTCGGTGTTAACTCGGAGCTAATTTAGAGTGACTCGGAGCACAAAGTAACGGTAGCCAGGCAGCCAGTGTGAGACTAGGAAAGTATAACTGGTAGTAAGACCGGATGTAAACAGGAGGTAAATGCAGTATGCTGTAGGTACTGAAGGAATGGTTTAAAAAGGTATATAAAGGGTGTAAATCGTGATATCGCGTCAGTTGGGCTTGGTCTGTCATCGCGAACGGTCGGTTACAAAAGCGCTCTTTCAAAAATGTACTGGTGGTGTTGGTTCAGTGTAAAAGGTAACGAAGTGGAGGTTTGGAACTACAGCGCGCCCAGCTACTTCACCACGGAATCAGCAATTGAGGATGGGAGATCGGCGACATTTAATTTTAGAGGGAATTTTGGATTGCCATTTCTGGGAGTTTAGAAGGACCCGATTTGGTAGACCTCCGGATGGTAGACCAGAAACAAATTCCAATTACTGACAGTCTTGCACAAACCCTGGGAACCAAGCTTCGCCTCCACCTCTGTCCCCCTTATCCCAACAGTCCTCTTTAGGGCTACCTGTACATATTTGTTAATTTGTGTGTAAGTAGTAAAAGAAAAAATGAAAATACCAAAAACATTAGATGGTGATGGGCCGGACTAGTAGTGTAGGTAGGTAGGTGTCCGGTAATGGGCCGACGCCGGGTCCCAAGCCCAGAACGCAGAGGGGCGGAGATGAGGAAGCTTGGAGAGGTGTGAATGCTTTTGGAACTGGTGGTATAAACTGGGTGTTGTCAAGGTATGTGGTTGGTAAGGGTAGGAACTGGGTGTAATTCTAGGAGTATGGCAGGAAGTACTGGGGGTATAAACTGGGTGTTGTGAGGGTATTTGATTGGTAAGGGCAGAAACTGGGTGTTTTGGGATTGGGATTGAGGGTCGAAACGTGCACACTATACTACTATACACAATCAGAGGAATGTGGAAAAATTTTTGCAAAACAGTAAACAGATTTATCACAGAAACTACATCAAGGATGGTACAAGATGGATCAAGGATGTATCAGTAAATCAGTTGTCCATGTATGCGCAAACTTGCTAAATCTATTATTGCAAAGTTTTACCTGTAGGGGTAGTAGACGCTGACTCATCAGAGCTGACATGACGATGACTATGCCCACTTTAAAGTTTTATTTTTGACACTAGCATCAACAAACCTGATAGGCGGACAATCCATTTATATGCTCCAGGAGAGGCTCCCTCAAGTCAGGACAAAGCATGAAAACTTGTTTCAATTGAGCAGGCGGTAACTGAAGCAACACTTGAAAGCTCTTTGGTTTGGTCTTCTGACAGCATCTGATAAAGCCCTCCCAAACAAGCTGTTGCTTCCACACCTATTAAGTAAAAACAATGAAGCACACATTTAACTTTATTCAATCTGTACTTTTTGTACATGGTTGATTCCATCAGATGCAAGAAGCAGAAACGCAATAGACAGTTGATCTTCTAAAAGGCTTCGGACTGGTCTCCACAAACAGACCTGCAAGCATCAATTTGAAGTAAAGAACCCAAAATTGTCAATTATCATTGTGATCACGAAATGTCGTGGGTTCGAGTGCCACCGGAGGTTCAAATTTATCGGACCTTAGGGGTGTGTGTGTGCGTGTGTGTGCGCGTTAGCGTGTGTGTGGTGTGTGTGACAAATAAGAAGTTTAACCCAAACCCCTACTGAAGCAAGGGTATTTGAAAGTTTATTCCGCACGCAATATATGCGTCACAACGCCAACATATTAGCAGATATGTAAGCAGTCCCGAGACTGAAAGAAAAAATATCTGTCAAGCACTGCGTGAGCAGTGGATTGTCGAAGTTGACAAAGCGAAAGAAAGCAAAGAATATTGAAAACCGAAAATAAAATCGCTAATAATAATTACCTTAAATTTTCCTTCGTTCTTGCGTCATTCTGTGTTTTAGATGGAAAAATTTAGGTGAAAGAAAGAAATTTTTAGCATGAACATACCAAAAGACAAACTGATATTTTAAAATTTTTGAAATCTTCAAAAATTTTAAATTTTATAAAATTTTTCTCTCATGTTGAGGATTCTGAAAATATAATGTCATGGGTCTGTGACCAACAATATGCGCTTTATAAGAGATCATAACCATTTTCTACACACAATTTTTCTGTTAGACTTTAGCTTGTATATACAACTTCAAATGCAAGTATTGCCCCATCGCTCAAGACTTAAGTCGAAGAATCGAAAATTTAATAAAATTTGAATTTTCAGCTCTAAAAACTGAGGACACGTTCACACGATCCGTGTCTATTCTTCAGTGTCTATTCGTCATAAAGTAATGTTAAATTTAGAAGCGCTGACATGCGCCGAAACGTGCCCAAGAGTTCGTTTAGAGAGATGCACTGGTTTGCGATGGTACTACTGAATTAAACTATATGACGTTAACTTTGTATTCAATATGTTAAAGATGTCGAAAATGTCGAAATCAACACCGCTCAATGACATGTCCCGATTTAAGCGTTGGTCCCAATAGCATCTGAAATATACCTGTTTCATTATTAGCCTCTGAAGAATGTTCATCATGAATCCAACAAGGACAGGATAGTTGTGAAGGGCCTGAAGTACTGTACGCATCAGGAGGGTAGGGAGGGGATTTTGATCAACTAGTTGCTGTATTACACTCGCTAATACCTCATGGGTATAGATCGTTCTCTCGGCCAAAAGCATGTTACTGGCTGAAACAGTCAAGAACATAAAACAGGCTTAAAAGCTTTGAAAACGGAATTAGCATATTATGAAAGAGAACAAAGATTGTGACAGCTGGCATTATCTCTTGTCAGATTCACGTACATGCTGTTGTGTACATATGCTAAGGTTGACCTAAGGCATAAATGTATATAGCTTCAATACAGCTACACTATACAGATACACTATACAGCTTCAAACCATCACATGCTTCAACATTTAACTATTTTAATTCGCTGCGCGAACAGGCCCCTAGTATAAAAATTTCAAAGCTCTGGATCCATATCAATGCAATTGTGCCATGAATCACAATGACAAACCTGCAAATATAGAAATCGCTCTCCTACAGGCATAAACAGCATTAGTAAAATATTCCTTAATCAATGAAAGAAGAAAAGACGGATGGAAAACACCTACCGCTAACTAAGGCTTTCATGTCAGTGGCATTTGGATCCAACTGATGAAGAGCCAACAGCAGATCTGACGGCGTCAATGTCTGAGAACCAGAATCAGAGGCTAAAGTGATCCGAAGTAAGTCAAAAGCCAAGCTCATATTAGTATAGTACCAAGAGTACATAACATAAGAGTGTGCCACTACGCACACTCTACGTTATCAGAGCAAAACCTATAAAAAACAAAAACTAACGCCCACCCACCCCCCCCGCAAATCAGTACCTAGTCAAAACAGGGGTACGCTCACTCGCTCTATGTTCATGTGCATAAGCTCGAAAACACAAACAGTGTGTTAGACAATTTTGTGCCTGCTTCGATCTTTCGAACACAAAATGGCGAACGAAATTCTTTGAAGTGATGGGTCTAATTTACGGGGGGTGGGCCCGTTACTAAACACAGCATAGCTTTTGTTCTGATAACGTAGAGCTTGCTTAGTGGCATACTCTTTTCATTATGTACTCTTGGTAGTACACACTAATTCAGTTAACTGCATAATTGTGATGCCCTGAGCTTATCTTTCTGAAGAGAGAAGCGGGGTCTTTTGAAGACCCTCACAGGATACGACGTTTTAAAATGTCGAGAATTACAAAAGTTTGAGCTAATCTTTCTGGTGTCCACTCAAAAATATTGAAAAATGAGTCTGACCCAATCACGAAAAACACTTTATTAATGCTCAACAGGCGAAAAGTATAGACAAAAATTCTCTTTTCATTCTGATAAATGTTTTTTCAGGGTATCAAATGCGCATACATTCCGGGTGCATACGTTTTTGGAGAGAATTTTAGAGCAGGAATTTACAAGAGCGAACGGCAATAACTAACTAGACCGAAATGATGGTGTGTAAAGTTAAAGTTGAAAATCAAAAGTTACTCAAAATAGATACCCGTACTGAGACAGAAAGCCTAATTATACACATAGACTTGACTTATACAAACCTTGGCCATGAAGAAGTCGACTGAACACTTCCTTCACCACAACCGGATTAAGATTTATCAGCTTCGGCAAAGCAGCTACAATTTCTTTCTAAGACAGAAAACTATCATCAAATCATCAACGTAACTTACATACAAAAGAAATCACTCCTGTTATGCAACCAACCAAACCGATTAAAATAATGTTATCTGTGGCTAATAAATTATCCCCATATTTCTGTGAACTAAGTAAGCTACGGGTGACGTAAACGCACGTATACACTCAGAATACGACCACTTTCCGCTAAGTACCGCGTTCATACCTTGCTAAGCCCGGTAAGAACTGGAATGAGGAATCGAACATCAGGAACACGCTTATGATAAAGATCGCGAATTCGATTGACCAGTTCAGCACTTGGTGGAGTCCTTTCGGTCAGCAAATGGACAATACGAGTCACCAACGTTTCTGCCCCCTTCGGACAAGTTTCCACAAGGCTTAGCAGCTCCGGGGAATGCATACCAATTGCTTTAACCTGTAAATAAACGCGACACATTTTGCAAAACAGGTAAGTCACGCCAGACATCTTAAAAAAAGTTTGTTCCAACTCGAATTCTTGACTTTTAGAAGAGTTCTTAGCATCCGGTAAAAACAGTAAATTAGTTTAAGTTTATAGTTTTCCAAAATAGCGGCGACAGTTAAAAGTAATTAAACATGGCCGTTAAGACATGACAGAACGCCACTTACCGGTCCTTCAAGCGTTCGTAAGATAACCCGTTTGATATCGCTGGAAGCATCCACATAAATTTTAGCTAATCTAAAACGCATAATTAACGGTACAATGTAACATAGTTACTGAGCTTACACACAGAGCACAATTTCATAGCGGTAAAGACCACACTTTGATAAGTTTAACAGCAGCAATAAGCGAGACCAGACACACTGCATACTGAAGAACGGGAATCTTGAAACAAGCACACTTCAGAACGATAAAAAATTAATTAGGCAGGGCATACTTATGAAGTGAAGAGGGACATCACCCCACCCCTTCAAAATTAGACAAAAATAAAATTAATTAATTAAAATCAAACTTCAAAAATTTTTTGGGCTTTTTTGGAGAAGCCTAATCAATTGTTAACTGTATTAATGACTACTTTAGTGTTTTAGTGATATGAACGAAAATGCAGTCGTTTATGGACTTGACAGAGTATATTATATAGGTTGATTGATTGATAGAAGATTGTCCATAGCGTATGCTGAAATACTCTATGCAGTTACCACCGCGGAATTTGTTGGAAGATCCAAAATCTTTAAGCTGCTCCCACAAACTATCTCACAACTTTTACCAAGTCTAAACTACACTTGCAAAAACGTTCTATGCACGTCAACGCAGTCATGCGCATTTAATTACCGGTGAATTAATTTGTGATCAACAGGAAGAAGACTTAGATGTAAATAAAGACAAGCTTTGATGGACTGTTCATCCCACTTTCCATGATTCACTGAAACAAGAGTCATTTAGAATAATCGTCTAAAGTGATTCTTTTCTCAAAAATGAACCTTTATCCTTACACTAGCCTTTGATAGAAAATTAACTGTTCAAGGTTAACAGTTTATATGAACAATAGTAAAGTATATATTTAAGGTGGTGATTCCCTTTGGTCACATAAAGTTTGCACCTTTATTACTCATTCATTACTTGGAGTTAACAACCCTTTTTTATATAAAAATGCAGCTTGACATTTTCTCTTTTTAATGCATACCATGAAACTAATGTTGATATTCCAAAATATTTTTAACATATTTTAGAAAAAGTATAATTTTCCAGATTTATTGCAGACTCAAGTAAATTTTTTCGCGAGATGTCGTTTATATCATTTGATGCCTCCATCAAATAGCTGGGGACGATTTTTTATTTATTGTGAAATCGCTCTTCGTTATGGAGAAATAAGCGGAAATGTGTGCGTAACCTGTATTTCGCTTACTTTTTCCAAATTTGTCCAGCGATTACTTTAGCTAGAAAGCAGTAATCGGGGCAACTAAAAAAACGTACCTGTGTATATTTGTGCAGAACACATCTGTTAAGCAGCAGCCCTCCAGCTTGCATAGTGAATGCTCCACAATCTTTGGAAAAAATTGGTCGTGTTTTTGCAAAAACTGCATTTTTATGATAGCAACCAACGGGATAGCTGTTGGAAGACGATTAGGCGTCGGATAACTTGCCCCTACGAGACCTTCAGATCGACGCCCTTAGTTTGATTTTACGGCTTGCATAGTTCAAGAAATGATGGATTATTTGATTTCTGCAAAAAGGACAAGTTTTTTACACCAAAACAAGAAAATCGGCTATATCTCACGGTAGAGAAAAGCTAGAACGTTGCTTTAAAAAGCAAAAATATGAAGCTTAACGAGATCTTTCGAATGAATATAGTCACAACTGTATAGCTGCTGCCAAACGTTCAGAAATTGAGAAAAACCGGCCTGATCGGAAATCTCGAATTTTTGAATCGGGATTGCGCGGAGGGTGTTAGAACGCTAAAAGAACGTATTTCGGAAAGTTTCGTCAAATTTCATCTTGATTTACGCCGCCAACCAGCAATATGTGCCCAAAAGTAATCACCACCTTAAACTAGAAAAACTAAGCATATGTCAATCTATATTTTAGATACCCGATAAAAAATTTTACCTGGCCGACCAGTTTCATAGCCAAACAGCAGGGTGGGTGGAGATGGAGTAAGCAGATAATTCAAGTACATAGACATGTGCCACTAAAATTTAAAGAATATAGTTCATTATTAAAAAGATTTTTAGTTCCACAGCACTGTTAGCGCAATGATTTCTCAACTGAATCAACTGCATTAAAATAAATTCAAAATACACAAAACTGGGACCAGGTTGTTGTTAACTGAGTTAGACTAAATGAAACATCTGACAGCAATGTATATCGTTCGTATACCAGCACAAGGTAATCCAAGCCAAGACGACGACCCCCTAAGGCTGACCAAAAAATTCAACTCAGAAACTGGCAAAAGTCAGTCTTTAACGGAAAAACAGTACAAACGCAAACTCACAGCAACACTTTCCCTGGTAGCTTTATTTTGATACAGATCGGTTGCCATTTTTAGGCTCTGTTGACGAAGCTAAAACAAAATATACGTAGCATGGAAAAATAAAGTAAGAATGCAACAAACAACTACAACTTGGCAAACGCTAAAAAGACACTACAGCGGTTCCACCACAAAAGAATAGCGGCATGCTAGTAATTATTTCACATTTGCAAGGCTTGGTTCAAAGGCTCAATTCAGAGTTGGGGCTTGATTATGACAAGGGTATCTGTTGTTGTTGTTTGCTGCATTAGACATAACAATGTGATGATCATCACACGAAGGTGCAAAGTGTTAGCCAGGAAACTGGCCGCGTAAGGTTGGTCAAAAACAACTCAACCAAGTTGCCAGAAGGAGTCTCAAAGCCAGGTCGACGTCACGACGGATGACGTCTCCTCCTTTTTAAAAAGAACATGCTCCGTCGGCCTCGGCGTTGCCATATCTGGCGGCTAGCCCGAGGAGCAGCACACAGCACGAGTCTTTGATGCAAAAAATAACAGCAAGACAGCCTTTGCACCAAAGTGAGACGACCTCAAAGTGTGCTGTTCAATGATATAGCCTAATACGGATGGAAGCACAGCGATTGAGTTCGCCCTCCTCCCGGTCCTTCCTCAGAATCAGCATGGCAGCCTCATCCTCCAGAACCCGCAAGAAGGCAAAAACGCTGAAACAGGGTACGGTATTTCTACTGGCCCTCCCGGCATAATCTCCTCCTCGAAATCTTCCCATGCTCCACCGCAGGGATGGATTGTTTGAGCGCCCACGGTTTTGCAAAAATAGGAGGATTTTGAAAAAGTTGCCGGCAGCATCAGAGTTTTTACTAAAAAATGACTATTTTAGCCGAAATATCGACATTTTTGACAACTTTTACGTTTCTCTATTCAAAATAACCTTTGGCTCTTTCTTACCAAAGACTCCAATCTAAGCCTGAAACCCTCGAGATTATATTCATTAAAAGTCCTAAAGATACCCTGAAACATACATACGTACATCTTGGTTTTCATATGTTGTGAACTCCAACAATACTCCCAAAAATTCAGTTCTTTGGCGAGATCTAGTGAGAATCATTTGTTTGAGAGTATCCAGAGCAAAGGAACCATGCACCTAAAATTTGAAATTGACATACATACGTACATCAAACAAGAAAGGTACAACGTACAACGTTTGAACAAACTTGATATAATTTGACCAAACTTGGGAAAACCAATGCAGTCCAGCCAATTTTAAACTTGGCAAACAAAAAGACAGAGCCAATAAATATAGACAAAATGATTAACATACCGGGTCCTGACAAGCTTTCTTCAACACATTCAGAGCCGAGAATGTAACTTGAGGCGCCTCCAGCAGAATACGATGGAACAAACTAAAATGAAACATTAAATTCATCCAGGGTGAATAGCTTTCTTGAAAAGCCGCAATATCCTAGGTAAACGTGCAAAAATATGTTTACGCGAAACTGCGAAGCATTCAACGACTACTACTTCATTATGCACTCATTATGCACCTTTCTTTATGATCCCCACGTGCATATAGAAGGTCCAAAATTCTGGTGAGTGTCTGGTTGTACTTCTCCAGACCCTGTTCCTGGTCCTGGAGAACACTGGTGTTGAAGCCCTGGTAAGAAGCGTAGACTTGATAGATCCAGAGGAGGGCCACATCACTCCGACCCTTCTGATCGGCAAGGATATACTCCTCCATTTCTGAAATACATTCAAATTAATTTCCAACAAAAGATTATATACTACAGCACCAGCAATATAGTACTATAGTAGACTAGTACTGTAGTCTCAAGCAAGCACCTAAATCAGGAATTTCTAGATCGTTCGATCGAATATATTTTTTGCAATAGCTGATCATCCCAGACACCTGACTATTCCCGGCTAAACAACCCAAGCAGTATCCCTAGAAAGTATAAAAGGTAAAGGTTTAGCTCTGGAGACGTTTTCTCCCTGCCACAGGACCTGAGGTGTCGGTGCTCATCCCTGGTTTCTCAGCCAGAAGTGTCATTTGCGTACTTTCTTAGTCAGCAACATCGTGTCCGATGTACATATCGCTGGTATCCAACGTTGTTGTTGTTGTTGTTGTTCTTCCGGGCTCGTCAGCCTAGAAGCCATCTGAGGGCACGTCTGCAACCATCAGTCCAGCACATGTCTTCGACAGGCAGGTCCACACATCGGAACATCCGTCAGGAAAAAGATGTAAGAAGGAACAGGCCGCACCGCTCGGTAGCATAATTTAAGGACTCCGGATGCTTCAGTGTTGATCCGACACGGCTATGCCGTGTCCCCGGGAGGTTGGAACCCATTTGCGACGTTGACCAGACGGATGCCAGGGGACACCTGTGGGGATCTCCATTTCATGGGGTCCATACCCATCGGATTTCCCACGGAGGTGGTTCCAAAGCCCCCCGGTATCCAACGTCACCCTCATCTATGGCTTGAAAATAGACCCATATGCAACTGCATTGCAACTGCAAAGCACATCTAATTACAAACGCAATAAAATTCTGGAAGCAACAACACCGTATCAGCAATTAATTCTGCTCTCACTTTCCATCAAACCAGGAAGGTTGAAATTGCTGATAATGGCGGTTAGTAAGGTCATCTGATGCCAGGACGATCCACCTTGACGAACTCTCTCTATAAAATATTATAAAGGCTGCCACTATATTTAGCAAATTCTACTACACTCTCATGACTCAAACAGGGACAAAATTTCAAAACAAAATAATGCATCACAAAAATGACTCAGCCACGACGTCCTAAAAGGAATCTTGCTTCTAGGATCGAGGATCTAGAGCTGGTTTTTCATGGGATTTGTCCCATAGGTTACCGTAGGGCAGGGGCGTATCCAGGATTTTGAAAAGGAGGCGGTTTTAACTAAAATTTACTGAAAAGGAGGGGGTTTTGAGAACAATTTGCACTTTTTGTAATGGAGTATTGATAAAAGTTAACCCAAAAGGAGGGGGTTTCAACCCCCAAAACCCTCCCCCTGGATACGCCCATGCCGTAGGGGGTCTTGGGCTCCAAGCATTCTCCAAGCCGGATAAGGTACAAGCCCTACAGCCGTCGGGGACAATCTGGGTAGCTCAATCGGTAGAACGTTGGTAGAAAGCCAAAGGCTGTGGGTTCGATCCCCAACTCCGGCCCGGTTAGGAGGTGCTGTAGTTACACATCTTAGACTCGTTCGTTCTTTCAAATTGCGTCGCACACAGGATTCGTGCCGCCCCCCAGAACCCAAAAGTGCCGTGAAAACAGGGATTTAAGTAAATTTTTAAAAGTAGGATTTTTAGGTCTTATTCAGCCTTTGTAGCTATTTTAAGCTGAAGATTTTGTTAAAAATGGCATTATTTGTAACTCAGCAGTAAAAAATATCTGTTTCTTAAACATTTTTCGAAATCTTCACACCAAGCCCAAAAATATGAGACCTCCCAGACCTGGGGCGGGGATCCCCCATAATTTTTGCCTAATAAAAACCCACAAGGGTATATGTTGGAACTTGGAAACACCTGGTTTGACCTGCCCTTCTCCAACTGATTCAAATCGTGAGTGAGTAAGTGTTCAGACAAGTTTAATCTGATCCCAAATAACTCTTAACACCCATACTTTCAGCATTCATGATCCTTTCAAAGGCCATATAAGACATTCTCAGCAAATGATCTGAATTCATTGGCTTAGTGATATGGGCAAGGCCAAACTGATGCAAACGTTTGGATGTTTTGTGAACCTTGAAATATAAAAGACAGACAAAGTACAAAAGCACACAGCTGATTACTCATCGATTAAGAATTTTTAATTAAAATCTCCATATAAACAAAATGACTGGCAAACCAAAACTATAAAGAAAACATTATCCACTCAGAACCTATGCCCAAAACAAACTTATGAAATATCAGTCCAAAACGTGAATACCAAAACAACGTTCATCTTTCTTCCGTTACCGGTTTGGAGTGCATCTCACACCCTTCGTCAGACGGACCATGTCCTTTCTGCGCCGCAAAATTTCAGGAAATGGAAAGCTCGGGGGCAGTTATTGATTGGGTGGCTGGGAGGGACCGAGTTTAACTTTATCCCCAAATTGTGAAGCCCCCGGCCATATACGTACACCGTGGTCCCTTCCAGCCTCACAATCTATAACTTTGTCCAAGACTTTTCCATTTTCTAAAATTTTGTGGCACAGAATGGACAGGATCCGCCAAACGAAGGGTGTGAGAACCACCCGAAACCGCTAACGGAAGAAAGATGAACGTTGTTTTGAGTATTCACGTTTTGGACTGAAAATGTTATTGATTCCTTTGTATCCCTTGTGGATCCGTAAATTAGCGGCTGTTCTATCGATATCTTTACTGGTTTCCAAAACAAACTTAAAAAACATTTTTCCACAATTTACTAATACTCACCTGAAATCCAGAAGGTAAGAACACGACAGGTTTCTTTTCTTCCTTCTTGGACTCCGCTGAAGCTTCTAAACATGAAACAAAAAAGGCTGAGAAACAGAAATGGAAAATACTTGGGGCATAAAACCAACATTAGCTTTGGCCAAGAATTTCAAAAGTAGCCCTTAAACAACAAAATCTAAGCTGGCAAGATTTGACACTAAATTTACAGTACGATATAATTATTACCATTAGCCTGACTTGTTGCAGCTGCAGCCTCTTCCATCGCTTGATCTACTCGACGAGACTCTTTCTGAAAACAATCAAACCGAAACCTGGCTATTGACATTGGCAAGCAGCAATTATCATAGCGGTTGAAGACTGAGCGAACTGATGATGATTTAAGCCTTTTTTGACAACTAACGACCTTTTGAGACTAATGATGAGATTCAAGCATGAGTACCTTTCATTTTTTTGCGACATTTTGCGCACTAGGCAAACGCTATTATAAAACAATGGGTACACGTACACTAGTAACACACCTCTCTCAGTTTCATTTGTTCGACACCAGGGCCCAGGCCCGCAGCAGTGAATTGTGTGGCCATCAATCGTGCCAGGTGTTTTATCTGATCAACAGTGCCCGCCGCTGAAATGGGAGTATAAATGGACTGGAATTGCGCTGGCATAACTTCTGGAAGCATCACCTAAGAATGTAAATAAACACGTTTATAGCAAATGCTACAAAAAAGTAAAACAGAACGAACTGGCTAAATCTTGACTTTTTATACTTTTTCAGTGTGTAACAATAGGGGGAAACAAGCAATTACATTAAATGCAACTAAAACAGAAGTCGCAACAAAATATGCACCATGCTTAACAGGACGAGATCAGCCACATTTTGAGCAGTAAGCTTGGCAAATAGATAATCAGCAGTTATGTCTATCGCGGAAGTTCGCCTCTTTTCCTCACCATACTCTTCATCATCCTTGTCATCCTCTAGCTCTGGCTCATTCTATAAGCAGTCGTATTCAGAGAAGTTTAAAAAAAGCCGCATGGTCGAAAAAGATAACAGCAAATAGAGAGGTAAACAGTAACAGACAAGAAAAGATTATGATTCCGTTTCCATTAATAACACCGAGGTAATACCTAGTCCGCCTGAAAACTTCAATGTTCCAGTTTCAAAGATATTCCTCAAGAATCTTTAGAATACAGCTATTAACACTCCTACACATGGCGATTGCATTTCTATACCCTAGTTCGTTTGGATGAACCAGCAGCATCTTCCTCTGGCCTTCTAGATCGCTTTCTTGCCTCTGGTGCAGGTGGCATATTTTTACGAATCTAAAGGAAAACCAGAAGCCGGGAGGTTACTATCTATTACTGTGAAAAACTCAATGACATCCGTTTCACAAGGACAAAATATACCTGAGTTTTAGTCTCCCAAGGCTAAATTTCTAGCGGCAGTTGAGGAACCTTGCCCCAACATGATGCCAAGATTTACACTCCTTTCTTATACAACTCAACTTCATTGAAAATTTTCCCGGACCGTTAATTATACTACAAACGTGTCAAGTAATAACACCAAAACCCCGCTATCTTACGCACTTCAAGCTCAGAACATCCCAGATCCGTCAGCAATGTGGTCAGCTGCGTCACAAATTCGATAGACTTAGGATGCTTCAGCAAAGATAAAAGATGTTTCTAAACCAGTGTAACTGGCATAAACAAACAACGATATGCAAACAGCACGGAAAAGTTGTTTATAACTTTTACTTGCAGATTATTGCTGGCGATATCACTTTTGAAATTACCATTCAAAGCATTACAAGCGGTGTGCATTTCTAAAGCTGCACCAGTTTTGATTCAAACTTGAACTCGGTTCGGTAACGCCTCGGTAAGTCAATTGGCAGGGCGTCTGTCACCTAAACTGAAGGTCGTAGGATCGATTCACAGACGAAGTCCAAAGTTTTCGGGTCACAGGTGCTGCTGTGACATTTTCTTTCTTTCAATTCTAGCATAATAAATGGCGGAACGAAACTGTTCCTTGTAACAGTAGAATGCGCAGAAATTCATTGTTGGAAGCAAAGCAGTTTGAGATCAAAAACAACATTTTCCTAGCCAAAAAGTGGATAACCTTTCAAATAGAAACATCTACATGGACTTAAGGATGGTCTCCACAATAGAATCTCTTCTCCGGTCACTATTAGAAAAATAACATGCCAAACGAGCAGTAGCAAATCCGTACCTTTAGCTCTTTCCGAACACTGGCAACTTGAGCTTTTGCAAGAGTGGGTGGTAGATTCACTAAAAGGATTCATTGAAATAAACTGCAGCATTAATAGACATGGAAATACTGGCATTTTTTTAGGGTTTTGAAAGTGGGGGGGGGCTTCGCCCCCCCCCCCCGAGGGGGGGGGAAGTGGGGGGGGCTTCCGAAAAGTGGGGGGGCGAGCCAAAAGTAAAATATACCGAAATTTTTAGCGAAAAATTAGCATTTTTAAGGTAAAAACGCAAAAAATCGCTGTTTTTAAGCTTAAAATGAGCTTATAAGTCCATAAATTAGCTAAAAATTGAGAAAATTTTTGAAAATTTGACCTCAAAAACCTAATTTTTTGACACTTTTGGGCGACCACCAAAACAGTGGGTGGGGGCTTGCCGAAAAGTGGGGGGGGCGAAAGTGGAGGGGGGCTCCGAAAAGTGGAGGGGGGAACCGAAAAGTGGGGGCCCCCCCACCCCCCCCCCCACTAAAAAATGCCAGAAATAAAAACAGAATCCCTAAAAACTACCCAGAACCAGAGTAGCAGATAATAATTATCTATCAAATAACAGAATAGAAACTCAGAATCAGCTGCACTAGAAAAAATTGTAAATATTCTCACCTTGCACAGTTTCGAAGGCAATCACAACTTTCTCCAAAAATTCTGGCCTCAATTTAGCAATACGGGCAAGGGCACTCATGCAAGTAATCAAACAGATGCTAAAATTACACAATAAAAACTTGCTGATGCATAGAAGAACGAAGAACATTCGAACTTTATACCAACAGAAAAAAGTGGGTAAAAACCGACAACCTTCTACTTTCGATACTATGACATTCCGACGATGAACGAGTAAGACCATGAGTACATAATGAAAAGAGTATGCCACTAGGCTAGCTCCTTCTCATCAGAGCAAAACTATGCTCTGCTCGATAATGGCCTCCCACCGCAAATCAGACCCTAGTGACCCCCCCGCAAATCAGACCCTAGTGACCCCATCCCCGCAAATCAGTACCTAGGGGTACGCTCAGTCGCCCTATGTTTAAGTTCTTAAGCTCGAAAACACAGCAGTGTGTTAGCGAATTGTGCCTGCTTCGAGTTCTAGCTTCAGAACACAAACATAGCGTTCGAATTTCTTTGAAGTGATGGGTCTAATTTGCGGGGGGAGATAGGCCGTTAGCGAACAGAGCATAGTGTTTGCTCAGATAACATAGTTTGCCTAGTGGCACACTCTTATATTATTACGTACTCTGCTGGGGTTTTTTTACTGGGGGGGCGGGGGGGCGCCCCCCCACTTTTTGGGTACCCCCCCACTCGACCTCTTCCCCCCCCCACTCGTTCCCCTCCCCACTTTTTTGGGCTTCCCCCCACTCACCCTAAGGTGCCCAGAAAATGCCAAATTTTTAGGATTTTTGGTCATAATTTTCAAAATTTTTCCGGCTTCGCCGGAAATTTTTGGTAAAAAATCGTCTATTTTGGTGCCACAACTTAATTTTTGAGCACCTTTAAGGGGGGGGGGTCCATTTTTGGGTCATTTTTTCGACTTTCTCCGATCTCGCTGATTTTCACATATTTTATTATCCAAACGGTATATTTTAACAAGTTTTTAAAATTAAAGTCGTAACTGTTACGGTTATCGAGTAATTTCACCTCAAAGCTGAGATTTCATGTGTTAAACATAGGAAATTTAAAAAGTTGTCATTTTTCGCGTGCGCCAAAAAAAATCTCCCGACAAACGTTTATAAATCTGGACAAATTATATATTAAAATAACGCTGAAGTGTTAAACTACGGTATCTTGGAATTAGAATTTTGAGTTAGACATTTAAAATTTTTAAATTAATTTTTGAAGGATTAAAATTTAACGTGATGCTAAAATCGTGTTAAATTTTAATCCTTCAAAAATTAATTGAAAAATTTTAAAGGCCTAAATTAAAATTCTAATTCCAAGATACCGCAGCTTAACATTTCAGCGTTATTTTAATGTATAATTTGTCCAGATTCATCAACGTTTGCCGGGAGATTTTTTTGGCGCACGCGAAAAAATGACAACTTTTTAAATTTCCTATGTTTATCACATGAAATCTCAACTTTGAGGTGAAATTACTCGACAACCGAAAGAGTTACGACTTCAATTTTAAAAACTCGTTAAAATATACCATTTGGACAATTAAATACGTGAAAATCAGCGAGATCGGAGAAAGTCGAAAAAATGGCCCAAAAATGGACCCCCCCCCTTAAGCTTAGTTATAGCAGTATATGTAGAAAACAGGCTTTTTATACGGTATTTTTGGCATTTTTAGCCCATTTTATTCCCTCCCCCACTTTTGGACCTCCCCCCCCCCACTAGTGGGGGGGCGTCCCTCCCCCCACTCTTCCCCCCACTTATTTTTGCCTAAAAAAACCCCAGCTCTGGTAAGACCAAAAATAACAACAGCATAGCTTAAAGAAGCAAAAAGTTACAGATTAGGCAATGTAACTTTACTGAATTACTGTACTACTCGAGCCAATAAACTGAAAACAGACACGGGCACATGCATACTGGGTCAAGCAGCCTCACGTTGTTATTCTTACCTGGAAATATTTTGGAGCGTGGTGGCATTCAGAAGACGTTGAAACATCGTCTTTCCTTCCGCCTCCAATTTTCGATAGCTCAAAAATTTATGATCACGAGGCACTTGATCCAGCGACATGACTGATTCCGTTGTAGAACCCTAAAACAAACATCATAATATGTGTAAGTATGCATGTCATTTTGTGGCAGCATAAAATAAGCAGACAGATATTCAATCAATTAAGCTAATAAACACAGGTCAAGTCACAGTAACCTCAAAACAACAACAGGAAACCCGGAAAAGGCTGTAAGAAAGAGCAGGGCTCGGATAATAGGAACGGTAAACGTCACAGATTTTAAGACAAAATTTTGACAACAGAATCGGACAGATTGAAAAATCCAATCTCTTTTATTTAATCAATTCTTGAGAATTTGCACTTGCAATCAAATTTGCTAAAAATTGCAAAATCAACTTACTGACTGTTGACAAGATTGTATCAATACACACGCTTCCATAAATTTTATGACATGAATTCGAATTCTAAAAATCGCAAAAACAATTACAAAATCTTCACCCTTCTTCAGTATCACAGGGGTCGCGATAGCGACCCCTATAATATGTGTGAAAAGCGGCTGGAGACACTGTAAAATAAGCTGCGCAAAATCCAGTGCAGATTTAATGCGCAAATTGTAGAGCACATCGAGTTTAGTATGTGTAGGAAGTTTCAGCCCCGTATCACTTAACGTTAAAAAGTTGCGCCCCGGACGGGTTATGGCGGCTATGTTTTTTATCCGGTTTCTCCTATTTGATGGTTGTATTGTGCAAATGTTCGCCGCTTTCACATGAACTGCAGCGGCGGGCCAACCTACTAAAGGGCTATAGGGTAAGGTTTAGTAGTACCCTCTGGCAATAATCGCAACTCGCAACTTTTTTGCGCCTCAGCTGCGCCACAGCACCGCAAAGTCGGCTCAGAGCGAAAGGTGACCATTTTTGTGGTCGTCGGTCAGGTCGAACGTTACGAACTGGAACTGATTTCGTTTTATATTCAGAAATTACATATATAATGAACTACAACTAACGATCAGTTTCGTTTCTCTATCACTTCTCTAGCTACCACAGTGGCCGGTCAAAAATCTTCCATACAATGGTTTTCTGGCACGGAGAATCGATTCCCGCAGTCAGTTTTACCGTCAGACCCACCCATCTTGCAGGGCTGGTTCCACTTTGCCGTTGGGAGGGTCAAGTCGGAAACCGCTTCCTGGAGGTCCATAGTAGGCTTTACCTGGCCTCTCAAAACTTTGTCTATAGGGGTTTTCTGGTGCGCCCAGCTCATTCCCGGTGTCCTTTTTGCCGTAGGACTCATCCATCTTGCTGTGCTGGTTCCACTTTGCCGTCTGGAGGGTCAAGTCAGAAGCCGCTTCCTGGAGGTCCACGGTAGGCTCTACGGCCTGTCAAAACTTTGTCTATAGGGGTTTTCTGGTGTGCCCAGCTCAAATCTTTCATACAAAGGTTTTCTGGCACGAAGAATTGACTCAGGCAGTCAGTTTTACCGTTCGACCTACCCATCTTGCTGGGCTGGTTCCACTTTGCCGTCTTCCCAAGTCGGCAACCGCTTCCTGGAGGTTCACAGTAGGCTTTACTGTCATAAAACTGCATGCTCAAGCCTCAAAGTGGCTGTAGAGTGCCGTGGTGGGGTGGGATGTGGACTTAGGCGATTTTCGGTCAAAAACGAAATTTTTCAAAAGTGGTCAAATTTGGTACCAAATGAAAGCCCTAAGCGAGCTGAGCAACTTTTGTCATAGAACTGCATGCTCAAAGTGGCTGTAGAGTGCTATGGTGGGGTAGGATGGGGACTTAGGCGATTTTAGGTCAAAAATGAAATTATTCATGTGGTCAAATTTGGTATCAAATGAAAGCCCTAGACGAGCTGAGCAACGTTTGTCATAGAACTGCGTACCCAAAGTGGCTGTAGAGTGCTATGGTGGGGTGGCATGGGGACTTAGACGATTTTAGGTCAAAAATGAACGTTGTCCAAAGTCGTAAAATTTGTGTCAAATGAAATCCTCAGCGAACGGAACACCTTTTGTCATAGAGCAACCCACCCAAACTTGCTGTGCCACATGACGCAACATGTAATGAAACTTTTGTCTTTACGTTTTCAACCGGAATTTAAAGGATATATAGACACGGCCGACACACACAGATATTATCTTCTTTTGGGCGGAGCATTTTTGTTTACTTGTTTGCATATAATTGTACGCAATTTATTGTTAACGTTCAGCTCTCGATTCAACATACGCACACCTAACCAGTAGGCTGGCTTTTTCCTACAGGGGGGGGGCAGACTTGGGTCGCCCCCCCCCAGAATCGCCTCCCCCCAGGATTCGGGCCCCCCCCAGAACTCTAAAGTGCCCGGAAAAATAGGGTTTTGAGGGTTGAAAAATTTTTCCGGCTTCGCCGGATTTTTACCTATTTTTAAGCATTTTTTAGCTATTTTAAGCCTACATTTAAGTTAAAAATAGCTAATTTTTTAGCTCAGCAAAAAAAAAATAGCAATTTTTAGACATTTTTCGGAAAATTTTTCTTCCCCCCCCAGACCTGGGGGGACCCCCCCCCAGACTTCCCCCCCCCCAGAAATTTTTGCCTAGAAAAAAGCCAGGTAGGTATACAAATCGTGAAAAATCTTCAAAATTGAAGACTAATTAAAATTAAAGTCGAATCAAAGATTAGAAATATGATTATAGCAAGGCAGCAGTCCAGTACAGTAAGCACAGACAAGTGAAGAACATCAAGACTGAGCACACCTAAAGACTAACCCACCACTAGACACATAGTCGTGCCAGGGGCCAGGGGGGCGGCGCCCCCCGTCGCGATTCGAAGGTAGAAAAAATTAAGGAGAAAATAGAGAAAAAGGTAAAATACTAAAAAATTTCGCGCCTAATTTTTTAATTTTAAACGGCATATTTATCGCATCTATGAGGGAAAACTTGAAATGCATTAGATTTTCGGAAAAATTACTATTTTTGACAAAAAATGTGTCGTATTTTAAAAAATTTTCTCAGTTCTTCAAAATTAAAAGAATTCAAGATCCGAAGACCGATTTTATTGCACAAAAAAGTTTTTCAACTTCTGGGAGGCTCCGTCCCCCAGACCCCTCCTGTGAAAAAATTTTACCGCCCTCCGTCACCAAATCCTGGATCCGCCAGTAAGTCGTGTCTATTTATAAGATTGCAAGCTGCGTTAAAAGTCCATCCAATACTTTGCATTACCCATCGTTGTTGGAATCCATCATTTCCACTATATTATTTTTCAGTCGAACAAAATATTCCCATGTATGCTCCATCAGATCACTCGGCTTCCTGGTTTTGGCTACCCACTAAAACGTATGTAACAGTAGTGACTTTAGGAAAAGTCAAAACAGGACAGAACAAACAAGTTATACCTATCTTCATGAGTCTTGCCTCTTATCAAGTAAGACCCCCTTGCTATGCCACCTGGACTCTGCATTCAAAGCAGGAACTCAACAGCAAAGCTGAATACTCCTAAGCCGTAGGGTAGGGGGTGCCTTCCAACCGACACTCAGCACTCCAATCGTAGCCGTCTACTTTTACTTTGCCTCAAGGCTTAGTTATAAGCAAGATATCGCATGTAAATCTAATTTCGCGAGTTTAATTTGTAAGAAATTAATTTAATTTAATTTCTAAAAAAATCTAGAGGAGAAGAGGTGCAGAAAGACCAAGTGAGGTTAATTATTGTAGTAAATCGCATATTAGGCATAAAACATTAATTAACATTAACATTAACATTAAACACTCATTATAACAACATGCAACTGCAGCAACAGTAAATAGATAAATAATGCAACTAACACCAAACGCCAACTGATATAGGTTCTGGGCGGCTGATATCACTTTCTTTTGAACATTAACGTTGTCGTCTCCAAGCATTAACATCAAGTTGGCCACAATCTTTGGCAAAACCTCGGAATCTTTATTACTTAAATTTAACAATAAAACAGGTTCAAGACTAGGACACAGATCAATAGCAAAGCCTGAAAGAAATAAGGGCATCTACGCATCCCTTCATTAATAGAAGAGCAAGAATGGAATAACGACCCAAAGCCAGAAGCTGCTTCAAGCTGAGCCGCTAATCCAGGCGGAGCTGAATTCTGTGGAAATCTGGTCAAACGAAAACAAAATGGAAATCAATGTCGAGAAGGGCGAGAACGCCGTGGACGATTCCTTCCAACTTGGAATTCCCTGGCGTATTTTTACTGGGCATTGGGGGGGCCCACTCGGCGACTTCCTCCTCCACATAGAAACCCCTTCCGTAATCCAAAAAATTGGCAATTTTACCATTTTTACCCTAAACTGTCAAAATTTGTTCAGAAATATCTTCGACGGTTGCTGATGAGGGAGTCTCCTACTACCACGTATATACGGCTTGATGGGGACACATCTACAATATAAACTAACTGCTGTATGACAACGTATTCTGTCTGTACGTACCAGGCTACTTCCATGAAGCTTAGAAGAAATTTCTTCACCTCCAGAGAGTTATCGTTCTGGAATCCCAGCATTTCCTGCATTCAAAACAACACAACTCAAGTATACAAGCGTAAGAAACAAAACTAGCAAATCCTATAACGTAACTATGTACATATATATACTACGGTGCATCGGTAGTTTGCTAGTAGGTAAGTAAAAAGTGTAGCAGAAAGGGCTCGGCTTATAGTGGGGGAAGGAGGTGCGGGTCTCATAAACATCCTTACCCACTCAATTAGTGAGCGCCCCTGTTTACTTTTGCCCTGAAAAGATTGGTTAGAAGGCCAAACTTTCAAAATTTTTATCTCGTTGACCACAGGCCACATAATTCTGCTGATTTTTTGTAATAAAAACTAACTTATGCGCGAATGCTACATGCAGTTTTAGCAAATTTTAGTAACATTTTTGCTCCCCCACCAATTCTTCGACCCTCGGACTTTTTGGGCACGTTCTCAAGACCCGAGCATGGAGACACATGCAATTAGCTCATAATAAGATTAATTTTTGCAAACTCGGCTAACTTCGCTAAAATATTTAGCTAGCTAATTCGATGGGTTTTTCCATATCCGCCAAAAGTTAAAAGAAAATGATTGAAATCTAGTGTAGACTCAAGATTTGTTGACTTCGCGGAGATAGCCAAAGTTTAGCAAAGTGCGCATAATCTACCCGGAAATTATGCGAACTTAACGAAAACTATGAAAAGGGAACAAATCTTGAGTTAAAAATTTAAATTTCTAAACTTTTTGGTGGATATGGAGAAAAGCACTCAAATTACCTTGCTAAAGATTTCGCGGATTTCGATAATTTTTTCGCAAACTTCTCTAAATTTAACGGAATACCTTCGCGAAGTTTGCAAAAGTATCTTTGTTTTGAGCTATATAAATCTGAGAGAGAATGAATCAATATGTAAATTCCAAACCTACGTCCAAAAAGTTGTCCAACACATCCGGATTTTGATACACTATTAGCTCTTGAACCTGAAAAAGCACACAAGAAGTATCTAGTCAAGGTATTTTTTACAGGGGGGGGGGCGACACTCGAAATACCCCCGAGATTTTTGGCTTCCCCCTTAATGAGGTGAACATTTTTACCAAAAGTTGGTATATAAATTAAACCAAAAGTTAAGCTTACCCCCGGTTATAGGCCCCGTTTTTGGATTAACCCCAGGGCTGAGATAATGGAATCAAGTCAATCCAATCAATTCTGGGATTGAGTTACTTTAACCCGGATTTAAACAAGGGTAGGACGTGTGCTCGGATGCTGGCTGAGTTGGCGCTAACCCAAAAAAGCATGGTTATCCCTATTGAGAAATACGGGTTAAGCAGACCCGGTGATGATTAAGCGGAGTTTGACAGGGTTAGCGGTTTATATAATATGTATATAATAATGTAGGCAATAAGCAAAATTTACTGCATATACACCCAAGGCCGCAACCAGGGGGGGGGCGCTCAATGGGTTTTTTCTTCAAAATCGGATTTCATCAAATTTTCGTCATTTTTATTTTCTGAACGTCATTTTTGTTTGTCCAACGTCAAAAATATATACATTTTTGCAGAAATGCAGTTTTGTTTTGATTTTAGGTTATATATATTCCTAATTTTGGTTAAATTTTACATTGTTGGTGTGTGTTGTTTCATATTTCACATTGTCCCGCACCCGCTAATATATATTCTAACTTACATACTCATATAATAATATCTGGTGTCAATGTATATATACGTATATGTACCATCATGGGCGTGTCCAGGGGAGGGGTTTTGGGGGTTGAAACCCCCTCCTTTTGGGTTAAATCTTATCAATATTCCATTACAAAACGTGCAAATTTTTGTCAAAACCCCCTCCTTTTCAATAAATTTTAGTCAAAACCCCCTCCTTTTCCAAATCCTGGATACGCCCCTGTGTACCATGTCTTTGAGCATTAACAACGACGAGAACAGGGCGGAGCCCCCCAGAAGTGTTGAAGAGATTTTTTCCTTTTTAGATGAAACCATTCTTAAAATCTTTAATTCTTTTCAGTTTGCAGAAACAAGAAAATTTTTAAAAATTAACAGTTTTTTGATCGAAAATAATAATTTTTGCTAAAATCGCACGACATTTTAAGCTTTTTCTATCCAAAAATCTGGTAAAAACTTTGGAAATATGAGTATATATACGCGTGAGCGAAATTTTGTTGACATGCCTTTTTTCTGTTTTTCCTGTTTGCTTTTTCCTACCTTCAAATTGCGACGACGGGGCTGCCCTCCAGATCCATCCTAGTAGTTATAACATTTATACAATAAACGTTCTTAAGCATCCTGGTCCGAACGTATATAAGCTCTCATTCCATTCTAACCGAGATAATCCGAAGAGAAAGTTTTCATTTTTCAAAGAAAATATTCAGCGAAAATGGTATGAGAAGCATGCATCAAAACGCAATTGAAGGATGTAGCATGAAGTCCCGTAATCTATGGCTTTGTATATAGATATACTGATTGACTATTCAAACATAGTGGAAGCTTAACATAAATCAAAAGGACCATATAGAGCGGGGGTTTGGGGGCGGCAGCCCCCAAACTATGAGAATTTTTTGAAATATCACTGTTCAAACATAATAGAAACTTTGCATTCTTTTTTTAAATTTGAGTGCTACTTCTATAAAAAAACTACGGTCATTCTTTCGTCATTTTTATTTTGGCGTCGTCAAAACTATTGTTCATTTCTGCACGACGCTAAAACTTTGACCAAAAAACCTAGGCCTAGACCC
>JASAND010009476.1:0-18749 GCA_030248195.1 Trissonchulus latispiculum | reverse complement strand
AAAACTGGCAAAACATATACAACACAGGATTGTATCTCAAAGACAAAAGTTAGAGTTTTTTATAAAACTACTACAGTAGGAAAAGCATTGTACACAAAATGGTAAAACAGTTTTAAAAACGGGATTTTGCATACTAAATTCGATGTAGATTTCGTAAATTCATGGAAATATGGAAACTCTAGTAAATTTATCGTATATACCTGCGCAGGAAAAATCGTGGTAAAATCGCCAAAGCAAAGTACTATTAGTTTACAATAAATTTACCATTAATTTTACCACATTTTTTCCATGAACAGTTCTCCCTGTGATCTAAGACCCCACCCACCCAAATTTTCCAGACCCCACCCTAAACATTTTGCCTCAATATTAGTGAAAATTCTAAATTTTCTGGAAAAATTTGAACGTTTTTGCAAAAAATCCAAGTTTTCGACTAAATCAGCAAAAATTAAGAAACATTGTTGATTTTTTGAAAAATTTTTTACCCCCCTCCAAATTCGATTTTTCCGGACCCCACCTCACCTCAAACCGGCTGACCCCATATTTGTTGTTCCTGGGGGGAGGGGGCATACGTGTAACGGGGATTTGGGTCCCCTCCCCCGGAATTTTGGGGAGACCCCCTTTTTAGACCCCCCAAACCCCCCCCACGACCCCCCCCAAACCTCCCCCAAACAATTTTTCTATTTTTATGTCAAAAATCGCATTTTCAGCCATTGCTAATGCCAAAAAACATTGCACCATGAAGTAATTTTGACATTAGACAGGGGTTTTAAACTCTAAAACTTGATTGGCAACATGTTTCTAAGTCTAAAATAAGGCCAATATTGAGCCAGAAAGTCCATAAAACCGTTAAAAACGTGTATTTCTCGCAATAATAAACACTTTAAGCCAAAAATTTGGACTTTTTTGAAAAAGTTTGCAAAATTTACCCTAAAAATGCCCAGTTTTTGGCTAATTTTTCGCGCCTTCTGCGCGACTATTCTCCCCCCCCCCAGTCGGGGGTGAGGCCCAAAAATTTTTGGGGGTTTGTAAAAATGGCTGTGGGGTTACCCCCCAAACCCCCCCAATTACACCTATGGAGGGGGGAACCCCTACCGCCAAATGGAAAAGTCCCGACCCCACCCTCGAAATTTTGGAGGCAGACCCCACCCCCAAATGGCCAAACCCCAAACCCCACCCACCCAAATTTGCCAGACACCACTGGTAAAACAATTTATGAAGAGTCTAGAGGCTGTCGGCAACCATCACTGTATTCTCAGCTAGTGCAACTTCGGGGGCTGAAATAAGCGTACAGTGCGATGGGATGCCGCCAGTATGGGATAGATTTAATCAATGGAGCACTATATTTAGCTTGTTGGCGGCATTCTTGTCTCAGGCAACACAATCAGGTAAAAACAATTTTACGAAGGAAATGTTGGCCTTATTTTTTGTTTGCTTAAAGACAAGAGTTGAAAATTAATTTGTGGTCGATTGGACGTGCATTTATAATCTTCTCTATCATTGGACGTTCGTAACGCGCCCATGGATTGTTGCAGAGGGTTTTTGAGCAAAATGTTTGCATTTATCCTATACTGGTGGCATTCCTTCGAACTGTGCGCTTATTTCAGCCCCGGAAGTTGCACTACCTCAGATACAGTATTGGTTGCCGACAACCTCTAGACTCTTCAAAAAATGTTTCTACCAGGTTGTGCAGTCTGAAACAAGATTGCCGCTAACAAGATAAATTTAGTGCTCCACTGATTAAATCTAACCAATACTGGTGGCATTCCATCGCACTATGCGTTTATTGCGCACTACGCATAGTGCGATGGGATGCCACCAGTATGGGATAGATTTAATCAATGGCGCAGTAAATTTATCTTGTTAGCGGCATTCTTGTCTCAGGCAGCACAATCAGGTAAAAACAATTTTTGAAGAGTCTAGAAGCTGTCGGCAACCATCACTGTTTTCTGAGCTAGTTCAACTTCTGGGACTGAAATAAGCGCACAATGCGATGGAATGCCACTCTGATAGTTCAAAATCTTTGTTTTAAAATCTAAGATTTTCTATGCTCCATCTACGGCAGGTGATTCGGTGCTGCTGCTTCGATTTTTTGGAGGGAAAGGAGGTTAGGACTGCCGATGTTAAATCCATGAGAGTAGGAAAATCTCAGCAAAATATAGGTTCACAGACTCTGCTTTTCATTTTTCTAATGCTATGACTTACTATCCTTTAGGAACTATGGAGTAGCACCGGCGCTGGAAAGCCTTGACATTTAACAGCCGATAAATTGAATTTGGCGCCTTTGCGGGCTATGGTCCAAAAGACAAAATGTTTCTGGCTATGAGAGCTTTCGATTGATATAAAACTACGTATTTCAAAAAATTTGAAAACTCGATATTTTTGAGATTCAGGTTGCCAGACCCCCATATTTGTCCCCAGCGACCAACTGGGTGTACTAACTTGCACCATTTGTATCCAAACTTGACCTAAAGTCATCAAATGGTACGCAAATAGATTTTGTAGGTCTGTGTTGCCATAGCTTCATGTTATTTGCCAAATTTCCGAAATTTCCACACTAATTTCCCAAATTTTGCTAAAAATTCAGAATTCAACGCCAGAGAAATCTCGAAATCGGGCAGTATTAACCTGGATCAGTCGGTATCGTTCGAAATGTCTTGTCATAAGCTGTGGTTTGTAGGAAGCAGAATCTTCAATCTTTGAGAAAATTTCATCAAAGTTGCTGACTCCCAATTTCAACGTTCAAAATAGACAAATTTGGCTGTTCTTAAACTTCAAAATTAATTAAATAATTTTGAAGGCCTAAATTAAAATTCCGCTTCCTACAAATCACCCTTCTTCATCGTATTTGTAATATAAACTGGACGTTGAACTATTATTCCGTTTTGTCGTAGGCGAAACTTCTCTGGAAAAAACGCACGGAAAAAATCACCACTTTTTCCGTTTCCTATGTTTTACTTTTTTACATTCACATATGCTGACATCAACTTTGAGGTGAAATAGCTCACTAACCGTAAGAGATCAAACTTTAATTTCAAAAACTCGTTAAAATATACCAATCGGACAAGAAAATACGTGAAAATGAAAATCGGAAATGGTCGAAAAATCAGCCAAAAATGGACCCCCCCTTAAACCTGAATTTTCAAAAATACCGTGTCACCGGGTCAGTAAACAGTAGCTTGGTTTCATCTCTGCTTGGAAGTCAAAACACTTCCATTTTTGGGCTTACGGCGAAAGGCTAAGTATCAGATCTTCTTACGCATCCATCGTCGATTGCCAGCCCAAATTTGGTTTGAATCTCAGACTACAGCTGCCTCATGGAGCATTATCTCCCAAATTTGAAAACAAAATGCAAGTGCTGCTACCAAAACGGAGCTACTCCATGCAGCAACATGGACTGTTCATACATAAAATTCAGCCTCCATGTGCTACTACCTGTACGCTGATTCTTGCATTGAATGATTAGACTGCAAAGTCGGAGATGATCAACAATTGGTCCACCTAAATATTGCCAGCTATTATATTGAATTGCTCTGTCCAGACTAGCCAACTGCTGAGCATAACAAAACGAAAGTTTACTGGGAAGACAGCAAAATATCAGACACGAACAAGCACGTAACGAACATGCCATGAAAAAGAACAAACGATAAGCATAGTGACGCGCATAACGACAGTCAAATACACAGATTTCCGCAACCGGATCACAAACAAGAAAAGCAGACCGAAAAATCAATCAGTCAACATCTTAGCGCAAAATAAAAAGACTTCTTCAACCTACTTGAATAAATCTTCAACTGACAAACAAACACATGTTGAATTCATAACAACGAACTGCAACAGCATCGCAGGCTTGCACGGGAAAGTTTACATGCGGAACAATCAAAATAAAACCCATATGCGAAAGTTTAAACGCTGAACAATCAAAATAGAACCCATATGCGAAAGTTTAAAAGCAGAACAATAAAGTAGAACCCACATGCGAAAGTTTAAACGTAGAGCAATAAAAACAGAACCCTTCGCACAATCAATACAAAATAATCAGCGAACAGAGCACATTCAGGAAATACGTACACAAATACATACATAATGATATGAGAGCGACTGCAGGCGGGCGGCAGGCGGTATTTGTGGGCCAAGACGGGCTTAGAACAAAATTCCGGCTCCAGAACTTTGAGACCGGCAGCTGGACACCGTTCTTGATTTCGGTAGTCCACAAAACGAAGGAGAATACCGGCTAACTTCAGGAGCTGCGACATGCGCTGAGCTCGATACCATCGTCGATTCTGGGACCACTCAGCAGCACACAACTGGCCCGATCTTATCTAAACACAAACACTGTTCAGTGACACAAAATGATGAGATTCAGTGCTGTCTCGGCTAAAATTAGAATTCTGTTGTCCAAAAAATGAGTGTACAAATCTAGACCACTTATACGTAAAAAATGTTCGAGCAAACAACAACAACAACAACAACAATATTTTCAGAATAATCCGCAACAAAGAGATTATGAAAATCATGACCAACCTGAAATTCCGGGTTTCATTCACAGAAAATTTCAAGTTCTTAACTTCGCTAAAATGTTTGCTTACGCAAATTAATACTTTGTTTCTATGATAGAATAGAGCTGATCCAGCAGCATATTTTTGCACTTACAACCACCTTACGAAAATGCACCCAGTTTTCGGAGCTCCGAACCAGGTTATTTTTAGGGACTTTTTCCCGGGGGCCAGGGGGGAAAAAGAAATTTTCGCTGAAGAAAGATTTTTGGCAAAAATGAGCCAAAAATGGTATATTTTGGCGTATTTTGCATGGCCTAACACAAAAAGTTCTCAAAAATGCCAGGAGTTAAGCTAAAAATAGTCATTTTTACGAAAAAATCTCCGAAATCTTTAATCTTTTAAATCTCTAAAATTAAAATCATTACGAAAAAATTTTTGAAAATTTGACCATTTTTGGAAAAATGTAGACCTCATTACGGGGAAAGCCCAAAATCCCGGGGGGGGGGCGATTTCGGGAGGAAAGGCATTTTCGGGCATCCCTCTCAAAAATACCCTGCGATCTGGACGCCGTCTCAATAACAGTAAACTTTTACCCTCCACCAGTAAAATATTGCCAGGATGTTTGCCACGTAATAGGATTAGATTTGGTGCAAAAAGTTGAGAAAAGGCCACGCACCGTAGCGTCCTCGTCCTGCAGAACCTTCACAAGTTGATATTGTCAGTCCAATACTGGACATGACACTCATACAAACTTTGCTAAGCTCTGAACGATGAGTACGTACAAGATACGGTATCCATGCAACCGTGTAGTGTAGTCGCTACAACTTTCTGTGAGATACATAAATTCAATAGGATAAATTTTTGGACAAACATTTAAGCCTAACTTTTCATCTTACTATGTTTAACACACATTTGATGGACTCTAGAGGACGACAGCGGCAATATTACACAAAACGCAATTATCTAGCCTTGCAGACTCGGGAAGATAGCTAAATCTCTTAAAACTAGCAAAATCAGAGATGGTCAAATGCGGCCAAAACAATCTTCTCAGAACAGACCTTTCCACATTAGTTTACATGCATAGTTTACCAAACATACCAAAATCTACAAAATTTGCGCTCTCCGCGAAAAATGTTAACGTTAATGTTTAATATTTTATGGCCAAACCTTAATTTTAAAATCAATTGGTCGACCTTCACGTTAGCAGTGGTCGACCTTCACGTTTCTTCACATTAGCAGTTATTTATTCTAGGCGAGGAAGCGAGGCGAAACACCGGGGGGCATACCTACCTGACTAGGATGGAGACAGCCCACATCCGCTTCGCAGTAGTGGTCTGTCATCCGACTTTATAGGTCAGCCGCTACCTTCTTCTCCTCCGTTTGAACATAGATATCTTGCGGATTGTAGGCACAGCTGACTCCTCCGATCACACATTTCCCCAACTCAGGCAACTCACCAACAGGTCCCAATTTCGTCGTTCCACCCTAAAATTAGAAAAAAATTGGCTATACATAATCTTGTACGTTAAAGCACCAGGTGGTATCCCAAACAATAAAGCAAAGAGTGGACCACTCACAATATTGCAGGCAAAATCTTTATCACAACACCCGCCTCCAGTCCCTAAGTCATAAGGGTATATGGTCAACGTCCTATGGAAATTACAGTTTCCTCATCCAAATACGTCAAACTAAGACAGAGAAAAGTAGAGGATTCTTACATACCTTTGCAGCAGCAAGAGTACATAATATAAGAGTGTGCCACTAGGCACACTCTCTGTTATCAGAGCAAAAACTATGCTCTGCTCGCTAACGCCCCCCCCCCCCGCAAATTAGACCCTTCACTTCAAAATATTTTGTGCGCTATGTTTGTGTTCTAAAGCTCGAAGCAGGCACAAAGTTCGCGCACGCACTGCTTGTGTTTTCGTGCTTAAGCACATAAACATAGAGCGAGTGAGCATACCCCCGTTTCGACTAGGTACTGATTTGCGGGGGGGGGGTCACTAGGGTTTGATTTGCGGGGGGGGGGGGTGGGCCGTTAGTGAACAGAGCATAGTTTTTGCTCTGACAACATAGAGTGTGCCTAGTAGCACACTCTTACATTATGTACTCTTGGCAGCAGTTAATATCAGATTTCCTCTAAACCAACACTCAACGTCAAAGTGAGTCCAAGATGAAAGTCTACATGAGGACTCTAGCGGTCCAAGCCCCAAAAATTATAAAATATTTTAACGGTTTACGTTTGTTTTAGAACTTTTCTCAGCCTCTCCCTAACTTTTCTCCCCGTCTCCTTAACTTTGAAACATACGTATGTATATATGCTTCCACTTTTGAAAACTTTCTGTAACTTGGATAATACCACAATGCTTTAAATGTTAAAAATGAGGTTATACAACCCAATTAGAAACATTCATAGAAAAAAAACCAAAAATAGGAATTTCGCAATTTATCTGCAAAAGTGCGCAAAACATTTTGGAGGACTGCGTTAAAGTTCGCAATTTGACGAAAAGTTAGCTATTTTGACGAAAAAATCTCCGGCAAAGCCAGAAAATTTTTGAAAATTTGGTCCTTTTTGGCAAAACTTTGGACCCTCAAAAAATCTCCGGCAAAGCCAGGATTGGTCATTAGCAATGCCCCCCCCAAACGGGAGGAAATGCTTTGTTGAACTGACCTCCCTCTCCAAATAACGCAACACCCACATATTCTATGTCACTGAAGAGAGCCGATTAGCGACTTACTTTTCCGCTTAGCGGTTACAAAGTTATAAACTCTTGGTACAGCCCTCAATACCATGACAAAAATAATCCTTCAATACCATGACAAAAATAATCATTCATGACATAGCACTGAGCTCAATAAACCTTAACCAGTCCCTTGAGACCCTGTAAAACGTTACGTGTGTATATACTTCTCAGTGAGTTGGGCATTCAGGTTTTCCCGTCGATCAATGATGGTCTGGACCTCATCCTGGACTCGGTCTACGTCCGGCTGGACGCCGGAATTCGGTCCACAGCGCGCCATATCCTGATGCAACTGGGCCGAGGTTGCGGACAGACATTCAAACACCGACTGCTTTTCCTGCGGCGTCCGTTTCAAAGAGAGGAAAAACGAAAATGAAAATACGTGACACAAGCACGCAATCCTAAACTAATGACTGGACAAGCGAAAACGACACCGCCCATCGTCGGACATTCAAAGGATTATTTCTTGCGTGGGGTGGGGAGCTTCTTCTGCTGGGTTACCATCTGGACTGCCCTTAGGGTCGTGCCTCTAGATCCAGCAGAAGGAGTGGGCCGGTCTTGGACAGGACCTGCCCTGGGCACTAGAGTGGGTGAAACATCTGGAGAGGATCCCCTTAGACTGGCACTGATAAATCGATCCAGCCGTTGCTCCAGAGCGTCCAGAGTAGCGAATATCGAAGACCGCGGTGGACAGGCGGAGGTGCTGACTGGTACACTGACCCCACAAGCTGGGGCCTGCTCAGAGAAGACAATCCAGACAAACTCGTCTGAATGGCCGTTAGCGCGGACTCCGTAGCCGAACGGGTTATGGAAGAAGGCAACTGTTGGCCGCTCTGGACAGAATAAACGGCGCCTTCCGTCATTCCACTGGCTGTCAATGGCGGCTGCTGTGGGCAAGAGGATGACAATGTCTCCAGCAACAGTGGTCCACGTCCACGCTTTCAGCCAAAACAGACGGCTGGATCGGACTCACAATCTGAAGCAAATAATTCGCAGAATTACCATTTGCGAGCAATTGTACCCCCAGAATCGAAAAAAACCAGATTGTGTAGTATGGAAAAATTTAAATATGAACTCCGCATTTACGAAAAAATACCCACACCAAATTTCAGCTCGATTACTGAAGGTTTGCGACTTCCACGGCGGCAGAAAGGTTATACACAGGATCCGAGCGACCAAAAACAGTAATTTTGACAATATTTAAGGATTCAAGCCGTCATGAAATTTTCAGCAGACTTTTTGCCATTTTGCAAAACTTGCACACCTATAGGGCCTCGCTTATACCAAATTCTAGCCTCACTGCTAGCACCAGAGTTAGATTTTTCCTTTCTTTAACCAAAAAGTTCGAAACTTTTGGCCAAACTCAATTTTGAAGATCAATACCTTTAGCTGTGGATAAGCCACAGCTATCCGATATTGGATAGGGCCACATTAGCCTAATTATCATGCCGCATGGCAACCTTGAAGCTAGAGACCACCAGCCAGCAGATATTCTGAATTATTTTGTTAGTTATATTTCGAATTATCTTGGTAGTTGAAAGAATGGTGGTCGGGCACATACACGTGATCGCCCCACACGGCTGGAGGGCAGGGCAAGATGTAGCTTAACCTCTTGCATTTGTAAATATTCCTGTTTCTGTGTGGTCCGTAGATATTTTGTTTCTCTGTGGCAGTGCGTTAATTTTCTGATCCAAAATCTTGTTTACAACTGTTTGACTGCGGACCACAAAATGAAATCAGCCTTTTTGGAAATTCGATAGTGATTTGTTTCAGGAACGACTCCAAAATGACCGGTTTTCCCGACTGCCAAAGCACTATTAATATCGAAATTGAAATTTGCATGAAACGCTAGCTTAGTCGGTAGTTCGTTGGCTCGGTTTCTACTCAAAAACCTAGTCAAAGCAAAAACAAGAATTGGACTTTCTTGGCGAATAAACTAAAGAAGTTTCCTGCCAATTTTGCCTTTACTTACTTGAATCAAAGTTCAAGAAAACTTCTTTTACTCGAATCCGGTTTAAGAAATTGTTGAATGGCAACTAGACTGTTGTAAATTTGACATTTCTTGTTTCAGCTAATGCATCAGTGAAGGATTGGGGGATCAAATACCAGGCAATTTTAATCATCAAATTGAGCTAACATAATAATTTTCTTTACTTGAATTATTCAAAAGTATTCAATTAGCTTTTCTTTTCTATGAAGCTCCATTTTTATGAAAACTGGACATACTGCCTAAAAAGATTGGTGAAACACATTACAGTTGCTTTTTCTAATTAATCTGCAGAAACTAACTTAGAATAATAAACCTTGTCTGTTGTTTAAGCTGTCATTTCTTGGTTAAAGTGCCCGTATGTTAGCAATTAATATTTGTAAATGCTATAATTACCTTATGCTTGTTTCAGGCTTCAACAATAAGCAAAAGCGTTCGAACAAAATCGGCTCAGTCCACCATAAATAAAGGGAGAATACGTCATGGGTGCAAACCCAGAGAATTCCAATTTTTTAGTTTTATTAGTAAAATCTTGTTCAAACCTTTCAGCTTATCTTCATGCAGTTTAAGTACATTAGTTTGTCTTAAGTAGCTTTAAATACTCTTAAATATTATTACTGTGCTTGTATTCTGTTTCTTTTTCAGTATTAACAGTATTAACAGTATTATTAATTAACAGTATTATGTTAAATTTGCACTAAATGTTTTACGACATTTTTCCTCGCGTGCTTAAAATGTATTCTGTTTCTTTTTCAGTATTAACAGGAAAGGAAAGATATTCATCTGGAAGCTTTCTGTGAAAAAAAGAAATATTCGGGAAAATCAGAGACCCAGAGAATTAAATCTAAAATAATAAATCTTTTCCTTTGTCGTATATAAACTGTAGGCCGTGTCTTGAATTGTTAAAAATAAACAAAGTCGTCTGATGCTATGGAGTAGCACCGGCGCTGGAAAGCCTTGACCACGACAATCATTTAACAGCCGATAACTTGAATTTGGCGAATTTGCGGGCTATGGTCCAAGAAGACAAAATGTTCCCGGCTATGAGAACTTTCGATTGATATAAAATTCCTTCCGGGAACTTCCGTCCTCAATTCCACTAGAGCCTGACTCCGTTGCTCCGACTGCCCCTGACGGCTCATCACTGATTGGCTGCAGTCCCTTAGCCAGCTCAGCAGCCAGGCCAGGCCAGCTCTGCTGGGTTACCATCTGGACTGCCCTTAGGGTCGTGCCCCTAGATCCAGCAGAAGGAGTAGGCCGGTCTTGGACAGGACCTGCCCTGGGCACTAGAGTGGGTGAAACATCTGGAGAAGATCCCCTTAGACTGGCACTGATAAATCGATCCAGCCGTTGCTCCAGAGCGTCCTGAGTAGCGAATACCGAAGACCGCGGTGGACAGGCAGAGGTGCTGACCGGTACACTGACTACGCCACTTCCACCCACAAGCTGGGGCCTGCTCAGCGAGGACAATCCAGACAAATCCGTCTGCATGGCCGTTAGCGAGGGTTATGGAGCTTCGTAGCCGAACGGGTTATGGAGGGACGCAACTGTTGGCCGGCCTGGACAGCATAACCGGTGACTCCTGTCATTCCACTGCTTGGATGAAGAGCAGAGTGAAGACTGACAGCCAATGATGACGGTTGCTGTAGGCAAGAGGATGAAAATGTGTCTCCAGCAACAGTGGACTGATGAAACGCTCCCTTTTCTACGCTTTAAGCCAACACAGACGGCAGGATCGGACTCACAATCTGAGGCAAATAAATGAAAGAACTATGAGCAAAACCACAAAATCGTAAGAAAACTCTGTCGTCCGATAAAATTTTAATGTCAACTTTTCAAAAATCGCAGATTTGCCATTTTCGAGCAATGGTACCCCCAGAATATGATGAATGATGAATGAATGATCCAATATAAATCTCCAGTATAAATCATCTCTCTTGTCCTTAAGATAAATGCATACAAAGAATTAGTTGTCAGATAATATAGAAATCTTAAGAGGACATACAGAGGACAAAGGGCAATGGTTGCCAAAATGGCCAAATTTGGGCTAAAAATAGCCAAACAACCTTCAAAAAACTTTCCACGGTCTTCCAAGACCCACTCCCTCCCTACCTCAAACGGAGAAAAGAATTCTACAATCTGATTGGCCGTTAGCCATCCCCCCCAAACGGGAGGAAATGCTTTGTTGAACTGACCTCTCTCCAAATAAAGAAACACCCACAATTCTGTGCCACTAAAGAAAGCCGACTAGAGAGTCACTTTTCCGCTTAGCTGTTACAAGGTTATGAACTCTAACGGTACGGTCCTCAATACCACGACAAAAATAATGATTCATGACATAACACCTGGACCTTTTTAGTAGGGAGCGGGGGAGATTGTGGGTTCGATCCCCACATTTCGTCCCGAATTTTACTTCGTCAATTATCTTGTTATATACTTCGAACAAAAGCCAACAAAAGGACGAAAACTGATCAAGATTGTCAATTAACAATTCTTGTTCTTTGAGAATAGTGCAGCCATGAAAATGTTTGGCGCAGGGCTTTACCTCACTTTCAGGAATATATCATATAGGTACTTACGCTAATTCGAGAAATGTGTACTTATGTCTAACGTCAATTATTCTTTAAGCGCACGTATATTTCCTTTATGTTTGCGTAGTGTGCGTACATGCAAACACAAGACATTCTAAGTCAGAATTAAGAATCTCGTGTACACACACTACGTATTGAAAAGAATCCACGTTAACGCAGTATAGTATTGCTTGCGCACTTTAGGAATTCACTGATAACATTCCTACATTAAATAAAGAAAGCGATCATGGGTGCTAATGACATGTCAGGAAAGTGAGGTAAAGCCCTGCGCCTAACATTTTGATAGATGCATAGGACGGGTTTCGTTCAAAATTTTCAGCAGAGACTGCAGGGTCTTCATCCTGTAAACAGTAATTCAGTAGCAAAGAAGGCGAAAAAAGAAAAACCATAAAACAAGTTAAAAACAGTTTGTATATCATTTCAAAATGGCATATTTATATAAAGCGACTGTATTGCGTATTCCATTGTGCAATTGTTTTTTTCCGAAATATACCCAGGAAAATATATATAAACATGTCTGAACACGCTAGTCCGCACTCGCTAGGTACTTCTCTGAATTCGAAAAATGAACAAAAAAGTGACGCATCTATTGCCACCAAATTTGTTACAATCATTTCTCCATTTGGACAGCTAGGTCATCTCCATTGGATGGAGGTCTGTTGCTATTGCTCCTCACAAATCTCTTCTTGTCTAACCAGCCACTCAACAAAATGTTCAAGCTTTAGGTTTCACCTTTGACGACCAACATTCCTCTCGAAGAAGTTGCGAGTTTTTACGCAGACGAAAATCAAATTTCTTTAGTTACGTAACTGCTAAATTTTTGGCTCAGCAGCAAGTAGCGGGATTTTAACGTTTTTCAAACAAAGCATGAGAGGTGCCTCAGATTTGTCCAAAAGTTGCCCAAAGAAAACGCCAGTATGGCAAACTGATTAACATTGAATAAAGTAAAGGTATGTAAAATTTTCGATTCAAATATAAGAAGACTCACTTGAATATTGCCAGTAGCCGCATGATCCTCACTAGTAAGCCGAGATAATGGAGGAAACCCCGCCTTCCGGGAACTTCCGTCCTCAATTCCACTGGAGCCTGACTCCGTTGCGCCGACTGCCCCTGACGGCTGATCACTGATGGGCTGCTGTCCCTTAGCCAGCTCAGCAGCCAGGCCAGGCCAGCTCTGCTGGGTTACCATCTGGACTGCCCTTTCACCTTTAGGTTTCACCTTTGACGTCCAACATTCCTCCCGAAGAAGTTGGGAGTTTTTACGCAGACGAAAATCAAATTTCTTTTTCAGCATTCTTTGTAAATTTGAAATTAAAAATGATAAAAATGGGAAAATTGAATCATTTCATTTTTCTGGAGATTCTACCTTTAATCATAGGCTCGTGACATTTCCCCAGATCTTTCACAGAGGCCGTCAGCCTTCTGCATCAAGGCTCGCTGGGAGGGACTTGGATCTCGTGTCTTATTGTACAATTCTCGAAGAGTGGACATATCCGCCTCTAATTCCTCCTGTATGTGTGACTCCATGGCAAAAGCAGACAAATACCTAAATAAATAAATAAATTCTCTACTCCTCCTTGATCATGGAAACAAAAATGTGATTGCTCGGTCCAACCTTTTAAATTAGGCGTACACAATGTCAATAATAGCGCCAAAGGAGCGAAATTTTTGGAATCTAATAATTTGAGGTGGCGGTATCCTTTTGTGCAGTGCTTTTGAAGTGATTTTTGAAACGCTATACTTTCGCAATTTTGGCAGTTGGAAAGAGCTTTATACATCGTTTCAAAGGTAATTATCTGTAGATTCACATGAGCTCACGAGACTGAGAAGAAATTTTCAGACGTGCTGGCATCTAACAAGATGAATATAGACCAAACATTTTTGAACATCGATTTCTTAAAACTGAAGAATCGTCCAAAATTTTTTCTTGTGCTATCATACAGAGGATATACGGGCCTAGGGACGTTTTTCTGGATTTGGCTCAACAAGCCTCAATACTCCAGAAAATGAGGCAAATGTGCTGCGACACGAAATTTCGCAAATTTGTATTCAGTTTTCTCGCAACTGGAGTTGTTTTAGCTCAAACCAAGAAATACGTCCCTCCGCAGAAGTACGAATTTCGATTCTGCCAAAAATCTCCGGAATCCGCCGAGTAGTTTTTGAGAAATCGATGTTCGAAACAAAATAATCGTAGTTTCGCCAAAATGGTGTTTCGGCCAAATCTCTAGCTTAAAGCAATAAAGTTCAGCTAATAGGCATTCATAAAATGTACATTTAGACGCTGTATCGATTGAGTATAAATAACCCAACTTTGGCCTTAAGATGTGGCAGTAATTTTGAAAAAACTGATTTCCTCAAAAATGGCCATTTTTGACCCTCAAAACAGTTTTTTGCTTGTACTGACTTAACCACTGGAGATAGCTCAAAAATTGTAAAAGCAAAACTGTTCATTTTCGTCCTCTTTCCAGTTATAACAACCAATCCCGTGTCCTAACTACCTACTAGGAGCCTAAGGGCAAAAACCAAAACTTTATCTTTCGGCCTGAGAATACGGGACTGGTCCGTGAATGTTAAAGAGCACAGAAATAGGTTCTTTTGTAAAGGTTTAGCCATTTACGTAAAAGATTAAAGCCGTATGAGTGAAAAATGCCCGAAAGCAAACCAGCACCTTAAAATAATGTTAAGGACATTTTGGAATGTTTTCAGATTTTTTCGAAAAAAAGCAGGAAAAGGTAGGAATGAAGAAAGAGTAGCAAAAGTAGGAAGCGTAGGAGGCCTGTAAACAAAGAATGGGACCGAACTGCCTATTATCTTGCGAATACACCGCAGAAAACAATCTACACATGTATAACGCTTCTGTATCATTTACGCTCCTAGCTTCTTTATCGAGCAGATCAGGGATTTAAAAATGACAGAAAAATGAAGCAGATAAATATTGGGACAATTAATGGTGAATATATGTCAAAAATATAGATCAAACCTCTTTATGAATCCAGATCGTACTAGAAGCAAAAGTTATGTCCAAAGATGAAAAAATTGACTGACTAGGGTACTCAGCCCATACTAAGTAAGCGGCTGTAACTGACTCTAGTTTTGTTTTCTGTTGAGAAGACTCGGCTTACTGTACACCAAAATTAATTTGATTTCTGCACAATCGGGCAGACTTTTACATGCGTTCCACGATCTAGCCAAGAGATCACTTGGTTTCTGACTAGTAACTGTCGAAAAATTGTGTTCCAGTTCAATATTATTCGCCAACAAATATTATAAGACGTTAAAAAACGCACCGACAGTTATTTTAAACTTATCACAAAGCCCTTTTGCCAAGTAAACTTCTGGAGAAGCATCTTTCTAGTAGCCAAAACTGGATTGGGTTTCGGTTTGAGAAGATTCACTGATTTGGTGCGCACATTTCTATCCAGATAACTGGAACCAAAAGAATGACACGTCATGTATTGCAATGTTGAATTCCAACAGAAAGTTAATGATTTTAGTTTTACGCCTGAATAAAGACTTTTGTTTCCTGTTTAAAAGCTTTAGTAATGATAATATGTTATGGTTAAAACTTTAAAGTTCCAAAAATACGCCATAGTCGATCATTCAACTGAATTAGGGAGAAGTTTGTTAAATGTTAGCCAATGCAAAATTAAAAGTTCTGAAAACTTATCTTGAGAGCAACATCAAAACTTTATATCGTTGGATTCAGCTCAGATGAAACTTTATGATCATGCTATTTTTACTCACTTTGGCTACAATTGAGTTCCCAAAATGTTGGGTCAAAAAGTGGTATTTTTAGAATAACTCGACTTTCAAAATTTTCAAATATATACCACATATATCAGTTGAAAGAAGACACCTAAGCAGTCCTGAAAATCTAATCGAAAAATTTTTTCCAATGAATGAGTCACGAGTAATAGCCATTTAGAGAGGTAAAAGCGACAAGATTTTGAAAGCATTTTGAAAAACGAAAAAATGGAATGACTCACTCATTTGTCAACTAAATTTGGTGTGGAGGACATTCGTACAAGGGAAAAATTGGGCAACATACATTCGTACAAAGATATTGGGCAACCAAACTAACGGGGTGCTGTGCGCGAGGGCTGGATACGGGAGAATAAAGGATAAAGGGGGAGACTATACCAGATATTAAACACACTTGATACTTTAATTATGGTCCAGGAGTTGACAGAGAGCATAAGCAACGAATGACAAAATGGAGATCCAATAATAAAAAATACAAATAAGCACCGATCTGCTGGGATTTCCGGGGTCCCCACTCAACCTATCACCAGATTGACTCCTCTAGACCGAGTTTCAATAGCAAGGGATCCCGCCCGAAATGAAATAAGCGTAGACTTGAATTTTGAATAACGAAAGGAAAACGTTAGAAACGCAACTGGCCAGAGTGAAAGAAGTAGCTAGCTAGATTGGCAGAAAGAACACTGGAGGCCGCCATGGTGATTACGAAGTCACGTAACAGGCTTCCAGCTAATCTAATTTTAGAACACTTTTGAGAGAGAATTTCGAAACCAAACTAAAGTCTGACACAAAAATGTGTGTACAAAATCTGTAAGGCCTCCAGTGAACTCAATATAGGTCGTAACCCCATAAAACCATATATTTTCGGAATCGAGGGGGGGGGACGTCGAGCTAAACCCACAAAACTGCATATACCCACTTTTGCTAAAAATGCTCGACCTGGCAGCGCCAAAATCGAGAACAAACGATTAATTATCGTCAGACATTTGTGTAAAGTTTTCGCACCAGAGACTGGATATTGGCCAACCAAACTAATGGGGTGCTGTGCCCGAGGGCTGGATACGCAGCCTGGGCTTTGAGGTTCCATTCCAGGTCGGCCTAAAGACAAGCCTCGCCAACAAGAATACACCAACGATATTCACCAAGAAGTAGCTAGCTAAACTGACAGAAAGAACACTGGAGGCCGCCATAGTGATTACGAAGTAACGTGACAGGCCTCCAGCTAATCGAATTTAGAAGACTTTTGAGAGAGAATATTGAAACCAAACTAGACAAAATGATGCTCTTCGTGCAAATATAACAAGCATTGACTGTTGCATGAAATTACAAATCAAAAACCAGCTGAAATAAGGGATATTGTTTAAAAATTCATTGCTGGCGCAATATAAGCGTAGAAACAAAGCCTTCATATCGTTGAATTCAGTTCAGCTTGAACTTTATGATTATGTTGTTTTTACTCACTTTTGCTAAATTTGCTTTGCCGAAATTTTGGGCCACAAAGTGGTATTTTTCAAAAAATCTACTTCCCAAATTTGAAATACCACATATATCAGGTAAAACCTGACGCCTAGGCGGTCCTGAAAATCTAATCGAAAAAATTTTCTGTTGAGTGAGTCGTGAGTAATAACCAGTCAAAGCTGCAAAAAGCTGCAAACATCAAATAAAATGGAAAAACGAATTTTTGGAATAAAATGCTTATTTCTCAACCAAAAATTTGTTCTTGTGTCAGTCGATGCAACTTCAGATGGGAAACTTTTTCTGAAAAAAATGAGCTGAATAGCTTGAACGGTCCGAAAAATATTCCCGAAAAATCGATATTTTAAAATTTTTGAAATTTTGAAAAATTTTAAATTTTATAACAATGTTTGTCTCGCTTCTATTCCGGAAGGATTCCGAAAATATATTTGTTATGAGGCTACGACGTATATTGAGTTCACTGGAGGCCTTACAGATTTTGTACACACATTTTTGTGTCAGACTTTAGTTTAAGGGGGGGGGTCCATCATGAAAAATTTATAGGCGACGGATTTCGCTCGTTTTCACACATAAGTCAGCCACATATGTCGTGCATATCAAGTTTAAATTTTGTGTTGTTTTGTTCAGTTCTCCGTAAGTTACGAGCCATCAACTGTGTGCAATTTGAATATGAGCGAGCACAAGGGTGCTGCAGCCAGCTGAGGCAAATTTTCGCAAACCAACTCTATGTTTTTAGCTTATTTTATTATACATCTTTAAAAACTAAGAAAAGCGTTTTCGTGCAGTTTCCAGCCGGATGGGCTTGATCAGAAGCTTCTCTAAAGAATTTCTCGGAGAAACAAGGCCCTTGTTCCTCCTGATGTAATGAAACATTTAACAGCGGTTAGCCTAAAATAGATGCATTTCCGGCCCATAGTTCTATGAGAAGAATTCATCCCTGCAATGAGAGCTTTCGATTGATGTATAATATGTCATATTTTGAAAAATTTTAAAAATCGCTGTTTTGTGAAATTCGAAGTTCGAGGGTCCCGTTTGGCACGCTGAGAAGTACTGGACGCAGCTATCAGCATAATTCATGCTGCAAGTAGATCCAAAGACATGAATACACAAGTTGGAATAGAAAATAGGCAATTTAGGACTATACTGTTGTCGGAATTTAGCCAAGTATTCGAAAAAACCGAAATTTTAAAAATTTTGCTAAAAATGCCCATTTTTGCGCCAAAAAGATCTCGAAACTGGAAAAACATACAATGAAACCATTGGTATCAGTGGAACCGCCAATTCAAGTACTACGGAACCCTGGAGTTAGAATTTTTATTTAGGCCTCTGAATTAGAGTAATTTGCAATTCTTTCCGAAGACCCCACTTTTCAGCTGCAAAAAAACGTTGAATTCTGCCGATTTTCCAATGTTTTCGATGAATAAAAATTTTTTTAAAAATTTTAGGGGCCTTAGTCAAAATTCTACTTCCAGCGTTCCGCAGTTTATGATTATAGCTACATTATAAATATAAAAATATGCAGGATTACAACTGTTTGTCGAGAGATTTTTTGGCGCAAGAATAAAATCACCACTTTTTCTGTTTCCTAGGTTTAAAACATGCTGACCTCGACTTTAAGGTGAAATAACTCAACAACCGTAAGAGATACTAATTTAATTTGAAAACTCGCTTGAAATATCCCACTCAAACATCATTATATGTG